>VYXB01004989.1:1433154-1449788 GCA_013397135.1 Pachyramphus minor | reverse complement strand
ACAATGTGCCCATTGTATGTGCGGGGCTGCGCTGCCCGGAGGCTCCGCTGGTGTTTTAGTACGTTAAACTCCATTAACCGATAGATGCGTTATCTACAGGGAAAAAGTCGATTACTAATTAACAAAACAGTGGAAGGCTCCACCAATTCCAGTTCGCTCTCCTCGAGGGATGATGTGGGTTCTCGTTAAATTTGGGCAGTGAAAATTTTACTTCCACTTTCCCCAGAAAGGATGGCTTTCGGAAAATGACTTCACCTTCTCACACGGGGGAAGAAAGCAGCTCAGTGATAATCCAACCTTTGCCTAACCTGTCCACCGCGGACAGTCCCTCCGCGGTGTGACTTGCGAGGACACTGTCAGGTCTTTATATACTGCTGGGGGGAAGACACTTTACAGATAAGAAACTGAACATGTGTATATATATACCAACACATAATTTAACTCATCAAATCACAGACTTTTTAAAATCCAGTAATTAAGTGATATTCACAAAACGTTGTGCCTAAACTGGACAAGACTGTTTCTTAAACTAGGAGATACCAAGAGACCAGGTCTAGACTCCATACAGTTAGATTGCTGTGGTATTTGAAGCCCACAGGAAGCAAAACAAGCTCTTAAGCGTATCCAGGTCTTCACAAGCTGCTGCTGGGCATTTGCTCCTTGCCAAACATCATCCTCTTTGTTTCTTTTTATTTTTGTGGACAACCGTCTTGGAAAAGTTCTTTAAAACAAATTAAAAAAAAAAAAGACACAACACATTGTGATGTGTGTAGTTCAAATATGCAGTTCCACAGACTGCATTCACATATGGCATGTATCTAACATACTTTGCAATTACACTACTTTCAGCACTTTCAGGGGCCTTTGAAACATCTTTTTTACTGTATCTGAACCACTGTGTATGTGGGATAACATATATTGATACGTTGCAAGATGCCAGAGGGTGAGAGCGCAGCCCTGGTCACCTCAGAGCCACAGGCAGTCCAGCACTCGCAGCCCTCCCGCCAGGTGCTGCTTGGGAACGCTGGTGGGTCTCAGCATCAGGAGGTGGCAGAGTACAGACCCGCATGCCATCAGGAGCCAGGGAGCCATCCAGTGCCAGCTGTTTCTCTGGGATGCATTAGCATGACATCAGGACTTGTGAACGCAGGGCGGTGAGAGGTGCCTGGTTCCACATGGCGAGGAAGCACTGAAGCACAGCCGCCAAGCCCATTCAGTTAGAAAGACTTCCTAAAGGGCTTTCAGACATCGTTTAACCCCTTCCTGCTTGTCCGTCTCTTTGGAGACCTTTCCCCTGGTTTCCCCACTTAATGCAAGATCTTATCGCTCCGCAGATGAATGTATCCTTTAGAAGTGAAACAGAACCTTTAAAAACAAATTCTTATCAAAAGAACAGGCAGTCTTTGCCCTTTAAACTGTGCTTGAAAATGGGTAGGTTCCTCTGGGGAAAGTGGAACAGCCACCTTTGAAAATACTTGTGCTCTGCAGTAATGGTTAACTAACATGTTTATGTACTGGAGACCGATACTCCACACGACAGGAATTAAAACTTCCTCAAACTTTATCAAATGCCGTATTTAATTAGGTACTTACACCCCACGGCACCTGTGAATATGTAAAAGGAGTTAACAAGGAAAGCAGGGCACAGATTAAGAAAATAACTTTCTCCCACCCACACAAGAGTTTCAGGGCAAAAGACTTGGGCCAGGCTAATATCCGTAATCCCTCTAGTGGTAACGTGGTGGCACGTAATTAATCTCCTCTCCAAAATGCAATTAAGGAAAGTGAAATCACAGTTACCACGTGGGTTTTGTGGCACAGACTCAGAAGCACCAAGCAGAAAAAATGACCCTTCTGCTGCATGAACTGCCTCTAGTCAACCACAGAGGCAGTGGCTTCAAAGGCAGTTTGAAGACTGCAATTGTACTTAGGCCACCTAAAACTGAGGGGATCTGAAGTTTACCAAGAAGCAATGGAAATGGTTTAAAGAAAAAGCATTCTGAAGGTCTTTTTCCAGCCCAGAAAGGGACAGAGGGTTTCTAACTCTGCTAAACATCTGATTTAGAGCTTAACCAAAAAGTTGAGGTTAACAACTTGAACTCCTGTCCTGATGGCCATCCTGACCTCTGTTCAGCCACGCTGAGGACATGAGTCGCATCTAGTCCAATGTCTCATCTGAGAGTCACTAGAAGCAAACATTTCAGGTGAAACTCCCCATGGATGGTCAAGGAATACTCTGCTCCCAAAAAAGATGTCCCCTGATCTATGCAGTTAGAACTTCGCTTGAGTACTGAAGCCTTTCTTCCATTTAAGAAGTTTTTCTAAGCATTAGTTTCAACATCCCTGGACATTTTCCATTCCTGTTACTACCTACTCTGATCCCTCTTTGAGTTTTACTAGTTTCCTGAGCCTAGCAATGGTACTTCTTGGCTTGGCTTCACAAAGCTGCTGGTCACAGTGACATGCTCTCAAACAGGAAGTGTTGAAGCAGAAGAGACTTTTCCATTTGAATCCAATCCACTACCAGTGAAGGCAGAAAGAATTGGGAAAAAAAATCCAGCCTGTTGCATTCCTATTCCAATCTACTCTCAGCCTACTACATGTAGCAACACGATTTCAACCATGCTGCCATCCATCTGCATCCCTTAAAGGCAGCTGAGTTCCACTGAAGTTTTTACTTTTGCCTCCCTGAAAAGTGCAGGACCACGAGGAACTTGCCAGAAGCTGCCAGCAGAAACCACAAGCCCTTTCTTCAAGCAAGCCGTGGAGTGACAGACAGGGTTTGGGAATGGGGAGGGACAGGAAGAGCTTAAAAGAGATCTGAGAACGAATTCAACTTACCTTGATGAGGGAACCCAGTTCCTAAATCTCAGTGAAGATTCTGCAAGTTACAAGTGAGTTTTTCCTGTCTACACAGACCCTTTTAACCTACAGCAGGGGCACAGGGAAGCATCCTGCAGCCAGAAACGAGGCCTGTCTAGTAATTCAGTGGTGATACAAACACATTCTGCTTGCTGTGAATAAATTCTCCAGGTCTGTATTGTCTATTACATAGAGAAATGAAAGGAGTTCTCCTCGCTTCAGGAAAACCAACATATGGCCAGTGGAACAAGACCTGTTGCCTTCACGTGCAGTGTTTCCTACCAAGGTACCTCCACAGTCAGAGCTGCCAGTAAGAGCAGGGCCCAAGCCAAGAGAAATAAGTGGGCATATGGTCCTTGTATGGTATAGGGTCAGCAACATGTTATCTTACAGAAGATTTAATTACTTTTCTACTACCCTGCTGCAAGCTGTGTGAAGGGACGTGTTTCCTGAGCTTTGCTCTGTGGTGATGCAAGAATGTAATACCAAGCTCACCCTTTTCATAAGCGTGTTGTGTCTTGACACAAGTGTGTCAAGAACAGCTACTAGAAGCTAAGAAGTAATTCCACCGAGCTGGAGTTGAACCAACACAAGCCAGAAGCACAGTCAATATCCTTCAAGCACATCTCCAGCTTCATAATTTTACAGCCTTCACAGGCTCTACCTGAGAAGATTGTAAAACAAACCCACAAAAGGCATACGCTGGTTCCATGTGAGGTTTGCATTGAGTTTGCTGATTTCACAGAGGCACAGAAAGGAGTTCCCCTCCTGTTCACACAGACCCCTGCACACATGCACACACAGTTCTGCAAACAGCCCACAAACAGAGACCCAACATACATTTCCTCCATTTGTTCTTCAAACTGACAGCTCAATTACAGCTTTTTAAACCCTTCTGCACTGGGGAGCTGGGAACAGCTTGAATCTACAGTGGGAAAGGACTGAAGAGTTTTGTTGAAGGCATGAGGAATTTGACCAGGATCTGCCTTGGTTTCTCAGACTGATTCTTGCAAACACATAAAGCCAGAGGGGATGATCAAACTCATCTCACTTCCTCATCTGCTGTCTGCTACAGGCCATAAACATGGACCTCATGGTGTTACACCCAGCACAGCTCTGCTCTTATCAAAATATTCCTGGTGCTGGTTTTGCCATGCTTACAGAAATAGTTAAAACTGTACAAAACTGACCAGACTGATAAGGTGATGCAACAGGAAGTGACTCTAGGAAAGACAGGATCCTTTATATTGTCTTGGAATTGAATTACACCATGAGAAAATGCAACCCCTCAAAACTGCCAAGCACCAATGAGCATTAGCAAGAGCCGAATTAGGACACATCTGGAAGGAGCAGTTATTTTTCCTCTCTTTGTAAAATTACTTTAATTACTTTATCTTTGCTTCCTTTATAGTGTTGCTCCTTTAACTTTTACTGAAAATTGAAACAGACTGGTTTGAGACAGAGCTGTTGAATTTGCCATGCCTGGGCAGCACCTTTTAGTTAAAACCAAAAGGCAGAACACATCTGTGTTTTGTCTGCTGTGGACATTTTCACAAAGAGATCAAGAAGATTCATAATGTAGCAGGACATGTTACTCTACACCGGAGAATTCAATTCACTTTAAGGTCAGCCTGTACCTTCCCTGTAATCAAATGGTTCCAAAACCCTCCCAAAGCCAGAACAGGTGTTTCATTCATACTGTCTGTCTACCTGGCAAGGACCCAAATACTTTCTTTTAAAGCCTAAACTCTATATTATTCTGGGGTGCACGGAAAACATACACAAGTGCTGTCTCCTAGGCACGCTTCAGGCTCGGTCATCATTAGCTACGTGTTTTTCTTTGCACAACTCAAACAGGAACACAGCTGCTTTTATGTTAATAACTAAATCATGCTTTAAATGTCTGCCACACAGCTCTGCCTTCAGCCAGAAGGGCCCTGCAGATTTAACGAGCTGACATGTCAACAGAGATCAGTTCACCCACCAGAAAAGTGCAGCTACTCCTGGGGTGAGCCTTGGTAGCTGTTTAGCACTGCAGGAGAACGAAGACTGCCATGTCAAGTTGAATCCATGGTGGAAGCTCGGGATGTGCTCGGGAATGTGCTCAGGATGAAGACCCTTGCAATGATGGGAGTTAACGCACCCATTCGAGTGTGAAAGAGCAGTGGGGTCAAGCTGGAGACACACAGACAGAACGTGCTTTTGCTCCTTGTCTGAAAGGTGGGACACGTCCAGCACTGCAAATGGGAAACTGACTCAAGCCTGACTCAGAGAGTAGGACTTTTCCTACAATGTCATTGGAGCTTCTTTGAATACCGGGAAGTTCATCCTCCCACAGATTACTTCACCCGGGCTTGTTTCTGTACCCTCTGGCTATGTGCACAAGTATTCTTCAGGCATGGGGTCATGACAGGCCTTTGCTGGCTTCCAGACACATCACATCATATCCAGTTTTTCAAAATCTAGGTGGAAATTATTGGTGGCAGGAAAAAACCCAAAACAGTAGCACCTCTAATCTTCTTTGCCATACAGGATAGTAATATTACCATTTTCCTATTCAGTCTTGTTTCATTAATGAGAATTAATACCTAGTTAATGAAAAGCATAATTAGGAACAGCAACATTACAAATGCCAAGCTGGCCCCAGAGGAAGGAGCATCTCAACCAATATTTCACACAAGCAAATGCCCTCTTGTTTTCATGTGTGTTTTTTCAGATGAAGGGGCTGCCCAGTGCAACACACAGAGGCTGTGGCTCCCCAAAGGAATCAGCAGCAGCTCTTCTGTCAGTCACAAGAAATACAGTTAGAGGAAGGTGCACAGAGCCAGCAGCCCAACAGACTTGTAGGACATAGCAGAACAAATATTTACATTTGGAATTTCCCTGTTACCTCCAATCTGCATTTTACTTTGATATTTAGAAATGCACAAAATTGAATGAAGCCGTGGAGACACATTCCAGCCATGAAAAATAAAACCCAGTCTGAACACACAAGTTTCGTGTTTTCTTCTCCCTTCAGATAGGGCGAAGGCAACAACAGGTGAAGGAGAAGATAACTCCTCTGGAATAAAAGAGATCAGTGAGGACAGATGGAAGGAGTTGGTATCCAGGGCACACACTGTTGACGTCAAACACCCTCATGTTTGCACTACTTGATTTAAGCACATGAGGAGACATAAATGCAATGCCACTAACTCTGCCCAACAGTCCCCATCCTTTTCCAGGACAGAAGCTGCAATGGACAGAAAAAAAAGTCAACAGCACAGTCATGTGCAATATCTTAGTCCCCACATCTGCAGCACACTGTTCCCCCTGTTTGAGGGCACCAGCTCTGGTGCAGGGTGTCTTAGCATCATCTCAACACAGATGAGGATGAGTCCATACCTGCATTTTCCATTTATTTCAGAGCTGGAAAGAGGGAGATTAGTTACTCTTTAAGATTCTCCTCAGGGCACAAGGCAGTGCTGGATGACAGAGTTTAGCTCCAGCTGTGCATTGTGGGCTCTGCCTATGGGAAATGCTTTACCTTTTTTTTTTTTTTCTCTGGGATACATTCAATCCAAGCACAATATTGACAATCAGCTCTTCTTTCTGAGATTCCCAGTCCTAATCCATGGGACTTGCAGAGGGCAAAAGCATTGTAATGAAATATTAGCACGAGTTGCCTTGGTAACTGCCCAGATGAAGCCCTCTTATATTCACTGAAGTTCTCCCAGCGTGACTAATACTCCTGGGCTGTAGTTACACCACTCTGGGTGTCTTGAATGCATGACCAAGTCAGCAGAGCAAACACACTCAAGCCCCATTTATACAGTTATGGCTTAATCTGATTATTTGTAGTTTGACTGAGTGCAAGAGAAATTTGCGGAGCTTCACTCTGCAAATTTTCATTTTCATCTTGCCCCTCTCAATAGCTCAAGCTGGGGTTTCCCATTCTGCATTTCCTAAGACAGAAAAAACCAGTATCTTAACAGCTGAATGCACTAACTGAAGTCAACTGTTAAAATGCATTTGGTAACATTTTCTTTATCCTGTTAACCTTATCAGTGAGCGGAACACGTGGGGAATGCTGAGGGCCGTCACGCAATGCAAAGCAAGAAGCACTCCATGTACAGATTTCACCAGCATCTCTGCCACAAAATCCAGATCTGAACAAGCCTTCTCTCCCCTCACTTCCCTCCCAAGCTCCCTGGCTCTGCATGCACACAGGTCCCTGTGTGCTATGTGGAATCTGACTTGCTCAGGTACGTGCTGTTGACCATGTACAGCTTAAGGCTTGTACAAAAGAGATATTTTCTTCTGTTTGAGCAGGTGCCTGCAAAAAAAGCCCTGGACTGCAGCCCTGCTGTCCCCAGGAAGGCTGGCACCATCCCTCCCACTGGGCACTGACAGTGGGGGAAACTGAAGCGGTTCCTTTGTAAACTGCAGCTGACAGCCCAGAGCACTATCATTGCTCCAAACTTGGGCTTGCTCCCTGTGCTGGCTCCCTCCATCGCAGCTGTCCACTCCAACCCTTAATTTTCCTTTTGTGAAGCTCCTTTCACTGTCAGGACTAAGGATTTATAGGTCCCAGAGAGAATGACTTAATGGCCTGCTCCTGAAAACTGGCTTTTTTAACAGCAAGGAAAAAACAAACATAGGAACATAGCCTTTGCCGGCACCAAGGACTCATGGCTTGGTTTTGTGCTGCATCAAGTTGTATGGGAACCAGATTTTAAGAGTCAGTTTATAGGGGATATAGGAGAGCATATTGCCCACTCCTAAGCCATTCACCAGCACCAGCTGACTAACCCTCCAAATGGATACTGCAGGCTGGGAGCTCTGTGTAACAGGGATATTTCTGCCTTTCATTAGTGTTTGCTCATCCTGTGCAGCACAAGTGAATTTTCACATCTGTGTCCACCACAGATAAGAACTAGCCATGGTTTGGGCTCTTTATCAGGAAAAGATTTTATATATTTCCATTGTCACAGACATTAATCTGAAATCTAAATTGCTTCCTATTTGGGAAAGCGTCTGAGGTTTTTTTCCATGCAGATTATTCCTACAGTAGCTTAATAGGAACAGCTTTGCTGGTTTGTGCTTAAAAATACTTCACTCCAGTAGGAAGAGGTAGCAAATAGGAAAATAGGTGCTTTCTCCAAAATAGAAGAGCAATGAGGCTGTTTCAGACATCACAGAGAGAGATGGTGCCACAGCCAAGAACTCAGACTATGGCTGAGGCTCAAATTCTTTCGTTACTCTCTTCCTGGATGACCTTGGACACATCACTTAGCTTTCTCTTTGCCTCTCTTCATCAACTCAAAATGAAAAGAAGTAGCAGCCATGGGGTATGATAACAATAAAAGCTGTGAGATGCTCAACCATCCAATGTAGGTACATTTTTAAGTTTGTAAAAAATGGATTTAACAGCTAAGCCCTGCTCTGGACCCAGTAGTTCCAATAAAGTTCAGTAAAATCCCACAAATTCTGCCCAGCCTCTCCAGTTCGCCTTCCAGAAGATCAAACAGCAAGCACAAAAACTGACAGTGTGTCAGGATTTACATAAATCAGAAACACTCAGCTCCAAGGGCTGGTGAGTGGTAAAGCCATCACCAGCTCTCATCACTGGGGCAGCCCAAGGGATTCTCCACACTGGGAGCTCCAGAGGTTCAGCTGGGATGCTGGAGCAGCCTCTCTACAAACAGCCCTGATACACTGGAGAATCTTGGATCATCCCAGAAGACGAGCTGGTATGTAGAATGTCTGCAGCCCTGGAGGTCAAGAACCCTTGTTTATACCATGGGGAAGCACTTTGGGATCCTTCAGTGCAAAATGTTGAGAGCAGTTTTCCAGCCATAACACTTCAAATGAGGTAGCTGGAAACATAACAGAGGGTAGCCCGGGGTTCATTCTTTGACTACTGGTTTTCAGCATGAGATTTCCTTCCCTTGCCATAACCTCCAACTTCCTCAGCACTTTAAGGAAGGTTTATATTGTTCATAACCTTTATACAGTTCAGGTAACCAAAGAAATCTTCTTAAAACTCAAATGGCTCCTTCGCAGGGATAGATCCTGTTACTGCTTTTAAATGCTTTGCATTCATATGAAGGATAATATTTTAAATAAAGAAAAATGAAACCTCATAACCACAGCTGGGCTATTTGTGGGAGGTTTCTCCTCAGTTTTCAAAGATCCTTGAAAAGCTGGCAAGGAAACCAAAAGCTATTTTACTTTCTTTAGGAACACTAAAGGGGAAAAGGTACTTTGCGGATTAGGAGATTAAAATTACAAATGCACTCTCTGATAATTTCGTAGTAATTAAAGTAATTAACTTGATTGTGTACTACCATTTCGGCTTGCTTGGGCTTTTAGAATCTTATTTAAAGGAGCCAGATTATAAAAGTGCTTCAGATGTGGAATTACTGCTGAAAGGTATCCACTCTGGATTGATCCACAGCTCTGAACTTTTAAGGACTCCCAAGATGAAAGCCATTTGGAAACTCCTTATGTGATTTATGCATATAGTGCCTGACATCCTCATCTTCATGCTAGGGGATTTATTCCTTCCCTAATGAGGTGGAGGTCAGGCATGCCATGCTCATTCTGGAAGCATAGAGGGTATGGGCGTGTGCCCATTGGCATTCTTGCCTTGAGCTCTGCACTTCAAGGATGAGGTAGGAATAAAGGAATTTAATTAGTTTTTGCCTCCTTCTATTAAACAGCTCTAGAGGGAGAGATGCAGAGACAGTGTAATAAAGAGGGTGTGTGATTTGCATGCTAATAAAGGCACATATGCCTTCTCTGGACAAGCCTTGACTTGATACCAAGATTAGAACTCACACTAAACCCAACTTTGTTCCAAAGTGAGCCTGCCACACACAGCAGCACGAGTTTCACAGCGTTTTAAAGTTAATTACAATCTATTCTGCTTTTGCTCTTAATGTCTCTCTGGCTGTTCCCTGGCCTGCAGCTCACTGAAAAAGCAGATTAAATGCTTTGGGATGTTTATCACATCCTTATTATTACAGGCACTCGCTGGCTTTGAGAGAGGAAGCATCAGATTCTGTTTTGCTATTTGTTGATCATGTTTAGGGCTGGAGGGAAAGGAGGAGACCTGCTCCCCACACGGGAGGGACTGAGGCCATGGCCTGACAACATGTTGTCTTTGGCAGCAGCATTGGCCTGTTTCTGCCCTTCTTCCCTTTCGGGTTGTGCCAACAGAACCGTTTGTAGAACCGGGCTGTGAACCGACCCAGCTATAAAAAGGGGTGTAAACAATCTTGTTACAGTTTATTTTTTTTAAGCTATCTAAACCCATTTAAGGAATAGCCCTCCCTGTGAGACTGCACAAGTCAGGCTCTGGAAGCACAACTATTTCTGTGCGAGGCTGTTAGCACAGGTACTACTATGAGTTGCTGAAAGGGACATCTGATTTAAGACAGCAGTTCCTAATATTAAGAGCAGTGATGTATAGCAAAGTGGAGTGTCATTAGGCCAGAACTGAAAGTGATCCATCCATTTGGTGGGACAGACAGACAGGTCAATGGACTTGGAGTTTTCAATTCTTGGAGCGTGCATAAGTTGTGCTGTTTCAGCCAGCCTTACAGATCTTGTCAGGGCAAAATCCCAAATGTTTTGCTGAAGTACTCTCCAGCCAAATCCAGATTTGCAATGGGATAGCTGAGTTAGTCAGGAAAGATAAATGAGCTGCAGTAATCAGCAGCAAAAGAGAAAAAAACCAAAACATTTTAAGTGCTTATCTGGCTGCTGGATTGAGTCCTTGAATTTCATGAGTGTCCTACATGGTCTTGGCAGAATTGCTCGCCTGCACCCCAGTTTCCCAGCTGTAAGGTAGATACAACAGGACTGCAGACACAGCAGATGAGATGCTACTTTGAAGTAAAACACTGTCATAGGATAACAGAAAAAAGTCTCACCTCACAGCACATGGCATCAGCAGAGGACAGGCAGCTTGTACCACTGACAGGAGTTTCAAAGCACAGCCATGTTCTCAGGGAAAGATCTGGGTGGTCTCTGATGCAGCTTACATTGATAATTCGCAATAAAACACCATCTTGGCAACATACCACAAACACCTTCCTACTTAATGAAAGCCCAGCTTTGTCCCTGGAGCTGTTCAACCTGAGACAGCTGCTCTGAACACGGTCCAAAGGCCCTGCAGAGGGTGGGAGGTACGTGGGAAAACCCTGCAGAATTGTAGGTGAAACAACATGCAACCACCGCAAGTGCTTGATGGGTTTGTTCCCAGCAGATCTGCCTTGACCCAGTGAACCACCTGCACCAGCTGGACTTAGGATCTTCACCCCCACCCCATCCTCTCCCAAAGGAGGGGGACATCTCTGTTGTTGAGTGCATTCAAAGCCTCCCCAAAGCACATCTCTATGAAATGAGCAGCTCACGGTGACCTTCTGCTGTTGATCCACCCAGGATCCCCATGGAACTCCCTGGTTTTACACCCAGGGAGCACAAAGCAGGAGCCAGCAGAGATTCTGTTTCACCACTCCTATAGAGTAGCAATGAATCATTAACCTCCTCCAATCTATCACGAACCTCTGAATACACTATTACAGATGGATCTCAAGACCAACATTATCCTAACTCAGAGGTGAGGGTAAAGCCTAGTTTGAATGCATTTTCCCCTCCTCCAAATTACCTTGCTCTCACCAGTTACCACAAACTTATTTCAAATCCAGCAAATCCCAGATATGCGCAGTGGGCTGGATTATTCAAAGTCTGCAGCTGTCATAATCCAGTTTCCAACTACTCAGTTTTTGGGAAGATCCATTTTCACATTTTTTAACCCCAGAGTATTTCACAAATAGGAATGAGTTTGGTGGTTTGTTTTTTTTGAGAAAGATGTGACTTTCAATCCATATTTGTACACTGTAAAATGGTTACATTTTAAGGTAAACTATGAAGTTCTAAAAATCAGTCATGCTACACCAGACACTCAGGATCAATATCTGTGTTTGAAAGTGCTGCCCTGCATGCATAAGATTCAAAAAAGGGATCCCACATGAATAAGCTGAAATGTATAGAATGACAGTGTTGCTGTTTTGCCATTGTTGCAATGATGCTTCACAGTCAGAACTCCTTCCCTGAGAACATCCCAGCACCATCTGAACCAGCAGTAAATCCACAAATTCTTTGACAAGTACATACATCCTGTTACCCTCCTTCACAACTGCAGAAATTAAGACACGATGTTACAATGAATCCATGCCAGATTTCTTTAGAACTACTTGAAAATCCCCCACAAACATCTCCACTGTTTCCAGACAGCAAGTTTGAAAGCGGAGGAGCTCCTCCGAGCACAAGCTCCACCAAGGAAAAAGAATCCCTGCAGAATTCCTCAGGAATGGAGAAAAACTTTACAGCTCTTACTAATACTTTTCCCTACTCCTTTGGTGATTACTAATCTTTATGGAGTTTACATTCCATCTATTATTTTTATAACAAGAGATCAGAAAGGGATTATGACTACAAGCTATTCACATAGAGACCCTCTTTATCTAAGCAAAGAGAGCAGCTCTTCTACTTCAACCATTTATAAGGTGGCAGAAACATCATCTGGCACATGTGCAGAGGTAATTTGCTGTCCTACACCAGTAACTTAGGTGGTGCCATTTATATCATCAGAAGCATCTCTAAATACACAGCAGTCACAACAAGCACACACCCCAGCAGATTGTCACTTTTACACCCAGTTTACATCCAGCTTTTTTTTATTATTATTTTTTAATCACTGTGAATAATTACATCCCTTCTCCCACACTGCCAGGAGTGTGCTGGGAGCTGGGAGTGCTCTGAAGATAGAGCACTGTGACCCCAAGACCTCTGGCAGTCATAATTTAGAGAAGTCACCGTGCCGATCTAAATTCATACTAAAGGTCAGATCATCCCCTGGGGGCTCACTGCAGCCAAAGCTCAGCTACAAGAGAAGAGCTGGGCTGCCCAAATTGACCAAAATGTAGCTGAAGTCCAACCCACACTGCTGGATTTAGTGTGTCTCAATCAAGGATTCCTTGGATGGAAAGGCTGGTTATTTAAGATGTGTCTGCCACCTCTTAATGGTAACAACTATGTTTGAAAAGGTTCCTTTGATCTTCAGCAAATGCTACAGCCCTGATACCAGAAATACTTTAGCCACCCAGATTCCACTTCCCTTTGGAGCTGAGAGGTTAAAAGAAAAAAATTTGCAAAACCAAACATCGACAAGCAAAACAAAACAACAACAAAAGGAGGAGCAAGATCTTAAAAAAAAAAAAAAATAAATCTGTAAATATTCAATGAAATTGATTCCCTGATGCACAACAGCATCTTCTTAAATATCAGAAAGAATAGTGTCTGCCTTAATCCATAAATTTACATGTAATAAGAACAGAGTAACTGATAAAGGGAAGGAAAAGGGACCTCGGGAGACTTTTTGGAGTAGAAAGGGCCTCCAGTTTACAGCAGAAAGGGAGAGTTGGGGATTTAGAGCTTGTAAGGTCATAGTGCAGACTTCCTGGGGAGTGGATTTCCCCCCAGTATTTTTTGCGGAGTGTCCCGATACCTTTGAAGTGCCACATAAATTATACAATAACCATGAAGAGGGGGACTTACTGGCCTGATAGCCCTTTACCCTGGTTTCAAGACCACTCCCTCGATACAGATACTCACACATTGCCTCAGAAAAAGCTGGCACACGCTTGTTTTTCCTACCAGGTGTGTTTTTCATTTCCATGTTGTCTCTGTTGGCATGTTGCAGCTCAAACCCTCAGCAGACACAAAGCTTGCCCAGCCCACTGTTGGAGCGGGATAGCAGCTGTCCTGCCTGTGCACAGCTGGGAATGGGCACGGGGCTCCTCTTCTGTGCTTTGCTGCAAGATAAACCACACAGACTAAGCAACTATAACATCTGGAAACTAG
The DNA here is from genome assembly GCA_013397135.1 of Pachyramphus minor. Classification (NCBI taxonomy): domain Eukaryota; kingdom Metazoa; phylum Chordata; class Aves; order Passeriformes; family Tyrannidae; genus Pachyramphus; species Pachyramphus minor. The sequence goes on along the minus strand of VYXB01004989.1, from coordinate 1,436,012 downwards.
CACTAAATAGGAAATCTGAACATGCACGTCCAGGCCTTTGATGGGGAGAGGAAGAGTTACTTCCAAATAGAACCCAACAAGCCCCAACCATTAAGCAGGAGCTGTCTGCTTGCAGGTCTGGGTGGTGCTCTGCATGCCAGAAAGGTGACCAGCAGTCTTCAGCATGAGCAAATGCAGCACTAGGGATCCCTCTCCAAAAACAGATTGCTTGCTGTGAGGGTAGAATACACCTTTGACTACAACACACCCCTACTACAGGAGCTGAGGCTTTCCAGGGCACTCAGCACACTCCCCACTCCCACCCCTGCAGGTATGAACACCCACAGCCCCTCCCCACCTCGCCCAGAGCCCACTGCTGCCTTTGCAGTCAGAAACAAGCCTTGGGGACAACCACAGACAGCTCTGGAGGCAAAGGTTACAGGTGTGCCCCACACTCCCTCCTGGGTGAACCCACGGGCCCCTGGCTGACAGCTTGACAAATGACATGCCACATGAAGGCTGGCAGCTTCTTTGCCTGGGAGGAGCAGAGAGGTTCATGAGCATTTTTCCCCTCTGAAATCATTCCCCTGCCTGCCTGCCTGCCATTTCTAGCTCCTGCAGCTCCTTCTGCCCCCCTAATAAACTGTTTCCAAGACAAAATGTACCAAAAGATCCCCTCTTTGAGATGAAGACAGGCACCACTCCAGGGATTTCCATACTTCATGGCTGGTGGTTTTCCCAATCACTTCCTGGCACGACAAAACAGCTGTGCCAAAGGGGACAGCATCCACAGGTGACCTGGCACTTCATTCACAGCTGTGCAGGAGAAATAGAGGAGAGAGGAGAGGAGAGATGCTCATCCCACAGGTCACTCCTGGTTCTTCAGAGCACTGTAGTTAGTGCACATCTGCTTTATCTTCTTCCCAGCTTGGACACTGTCTCTTTTTAGCTCTGAAAAGAAGTCTCAGGAGCTGGAGGCTGGGGATTACCCTTCATTTCCAGAACAAAAGAGCAGAAATAACTGAAGCAGAAGCCAGGAACTCGTCACCCTTATACTTCAGGCAAAACAGAGAGATGCTGCTTTATGAAAACATAGCCCTTCTGCTATAGACTAGATGCACAGTGTCAGCAAGAAACTCCCCAACCACATCAACAGCTATGGATAAAACCTAGGGATCTGTCCTTCAGCCCAGACTGCAGTTCTATCAGCTCAGCTCTCCTGCTCAGTAAAAAATTAGTAAAAAACCCCAATCCATGTAGAAAATATTAATTTTTTTTAGCTGCAGATGCAAAATATAAGTGAGATTGCAGAATTCTTTTTACTAATGGAAAAAAAAAGCCAGGGTAAGAAACACCACAAAAAGCTCAGTACCTGGAGCTACAGCCATCACTCAGACAGCTGTACTATAGCACTGACAAATGGATGGGAAAGTACAGCCTGCAGCTCTCCAGCACATCCAGAGGGACCAGAGCCCATCCCCCTCTGTTTTGGTAGTTTCAAGTGACATATCCGACCATGGCTCATAAATCTCAGTTAACCAGGGCATTTCCTTAGGCCCTGTATCTTTGTTTAATCCATTTCTCTAGACCATGGTGACTTTCCAGGTCTTGCAAGGAATATATCAGCAACTCCAGCAAGTGACGTGAGCAAACGCTGGCCCGGTGTCCCACCCCCACGGCCTGGTGTCCCACCCCCACGTATTCAGCCTCTGCTGCCTTTGCTCACACGCAAGACCAGGCATCTGCACCCACCCCGTGAGCCTCACCAGAGCTCACAGCAGTGCCCCACGCCAGGGGCTGCCTGGACAAAGGTTTTCTGTTCGATACATCCGCCTGTGCGGGTTACCATGCACCATCTACCACGCTGACAGAGATTAAATGAGTCATCCTTTAGCAAGTGTTCCGCTGGCCAAAAAGCAATCTCGTGGGGATCTTTGACTGCAACTCAAGCTACTTAAATCTGTTCTACATTAGATTCCCGTCGGCCAAAACGGCTCGATTCAAAACACATCTTGGGGTGTCATCGCGCCTTTCGAAGCGGATTCGGTAGAACACAAATGACTTTTCATGAAACCCACCTCAATGTGTCAGCCAAGCAGCCTGCTCTCCTGAGGGAGCAGGAATCTGACTCAAAATGCACCTCGGTTAGATCATGTCTGTCTGATACTAAACCATGGGAAAAAGTTGGTATTAGTACAAGACCCAGTAGCAAAAGAGTTTAACTTGTCCATGTCTGGGGACTGTTCTTTGAGTTTTCAGTGAGTGCCTGCTATTAAAATCCTTGTGCTGTAAATAGTCCAAAATCAACGATAATTTTAGCCTATGACTCAAACAGAATTTTTAAGAAAACATTTAAAAGCAAAACAAAAGATGCTTCACTTTCATTTCTGAGTTTCAAACCAGCTGAGTTTGGGTTGGGGGAAGGGACACTAATTCACCCACAGAAGTAACAAATGAGGCAGTAACTTATATTTCACCGAGTTTTAAACATGTTGGCAACGAAGCTCCAGAGAATACAGTGTCCCATGCATCCTGGCGTTTTCCATCATCAGAAGACTCTAGCCTAACATTTAAAAATAAGAGGTTGGTGTTTGCATGGGATAATAGTTTAATCTTTTTAACAATGAAACTGCCTGGCTGGCAGCGGTGGTGAGGATTAGGTATTAAGATGCAGTTTTATGAATGGAGACAATCAGTCAGAGCTGTCAGGATGGCTTTGTTGGGATTACTAAAGCAATATCCAGAAGTGAAGGTGTTCATAGGAAACCAGATGCCAAATGCAGTGTTGCAGCAATTAGCAAACAGAGGAAGACTCATTACAAAAGAAACTCACCATGTGCATACACAGACACACAGATATTTGCAAACAGAAAAAAAAA
>VYXB01004989.1:1391053-1433124 GCA_013397135.1 Pachyramphus minor | reverse complement strand
AAAAAGGCAAAATGTGCTGTCCTAATGTCACTTTCAGAGATCATCTGATATAGATTTCACACTTGTCCCAACCCCACTGGCTACCCTAACTCATGCTGAATATTTACACCAACATAAACCCATTAAAAGTGATGCCCTGTGTGTTAATAAACACCACACTAGGACGTGCTCAGCTACTTCTACATGCACAGGACTTCTATTTGGGCAATAAAATGCAAGGGTTGTTGTACCATTTTTGCCTCCACACTTGCTCCTCCCCTGAGCAAATGTGCTTGGAAGGGGCTGTGCCATGGGCAGCAATCTCAGCCACACCAGGAGAAGCTTCTGGACTATAACATTTCTGAATTGTGTCCCCTAGACCAGGTCCTGATGGGCATGGATTCCTCTGGGCATCCCTCCAATGAGTTCAAAGGCATCACACTTGTCTGAGTACAAGCTGATCTTTCAGAACACTTTGGGGGAAGAAACCCCACCACAGATGGTATAAAAGGGATTTCTCACTTGCCTCCATAAAAACACTGCAGCAAAATCAGAGATACATGAGCAGGTGAAGTCAGTGTACACAGGCAGACACTGTCTGTCATCAGCAGAGCAAATGGCCCCTACAATTAAGAGCACAGGCTCTGTCTGGTTCTGGCATCATTCATTTCTAATGGTTGCTGCCATATAATGTACAGATGTTGTAGGTGAAACTAAGCCTGGAACACCATCATAATATATCATTTTTATCCCAGTATCTGAAGTGAAAGGTATGCCTATGCTGGAATGTGACAACATAAGTGTTGTTCCTGTCAATCTCCAAAAGCATTTCCAGTCAAACTGAGCTGCCCAAACTTCTTTACTCCATTTGAAAATTTATGAGTAATAAAAACAGTGTTATGAGCAGAGGAGACAGGTGATGCTGAAATGAATTAGCATGTGAAATCTTGGGGAATTCTCTGTACCTCCTCATCCTGCAAGCAGCTGACCCTTGTAATATTTTGATATATGTGATCTTGGTTCAGGAGAACAGAGGCAAGTGGAAACAGTAGGGAAGAAGTGGTGTCTGCGCATGTCTGTGTCTAAACAGTGTGAAACTGGGGTGGAGGCAGGGAAGAGAATAGGTTTTATACAGCAGAACCTGATCCCTTGGGGGCTTCCTTGATGGGTGACCTGCAGAGGATCCCCTCCATGGTCGTGGCAACCAAGCAATTCCCACTGCGTGGGTGAATGATTTCTCCCTCCCTCCCCACTGCCTGGATCAGCCTGGGCAGTGCAAGCAGCAGAGAGCACACTGTGTCCACAGCCTGGGCACTCCCATCCCCACACACCCTTTTTCCACGTGGGAAGCCTGAGGGCGGCCAAACAAAGGGATTTTTCAGATTTCATGTACTGTAAGTACCACTGCTACAAACAAGATGAAAACAGGACCCAGCCTCTCGTTTTTCTCAAAACCCACTCCTGCAGAGGCACTGCCTGTGCCAGTACAGTTGCAAGTCCTTTATCTTTGCAAACAGTATCCTCAGCTCTCCATTCACCCTGTTACATGTAACACAGGATTTAGTTAATCATACACAGCAAGAACACAGCCCTCTTTGTCAGAGCCCCACGGCTGTAAAATGGGGAAAGGGTGGGCATCACTTGAAATTATAACACTAACGAGGGTCAAACACTCCTTGTTTCCCTTCCATTAGTCACATTGAGCCTGTGTACCACAGTGGAAAACCTGCATCACTCCCAGTACACTTGTATTGAAAGATAACACATCTGTCACCAGTGCTACAAGACTGGCTGTCACTGGAGCTGGGTGTATCCACCTGTGCCTGGAAGCACCTGTGCAGCACAGAGGGGATGGAGCAATTTGGATTTCTAACACAAGCTGTCCTGTGAACTGCAGTGTTGTCTCATCCCTCACCTTCCCAATGCATATATAGTGTCCCTGCTTTTGGGATGGGGCCTAAATACTTCAGTAACATACAGTGGGGTTTGATGTAAACTCCACCAACCTCCTCTCAACCAACTACATCATGACATCTCAGCTCCTCAGCTCAATAACTTCTTCAAAACTTAATTATTTTGTCTGCTAAAATGACAGCAATTCAAACAACAATTTCTAGAAGTGCCTCCTTTGGGACTGAACCCCAAAACAGCCAAAAGCACTCCACAGATGCACCTCACATTGCTTGTGCTCAATCACAAATTGTATGGGGAAAACCCAAATCATGGTGGCCTGAGGGAAACCCAAAGCGGACACGATGACACAAAAGTCATTATGGTGGAGTCAAAACTCCCATAATGGTGTTTTCAAAATCAAGAATTAGGACTGAGCTTATGTTGGTGTGGGCTGGTAAATGGCCACAGGCTGCCCTGTGTGGGCCGACCTACTGTCATCCCAGGACCTACAGCAGCCAGAAGAAATGTGCGTGGGCAGAATTCCTGCATCCACAACTGGCCTCAAAAATCAGATAATATCATGGGAAAATACAGGGATGACCCCTGGGGAAGCAATCCTGCATCCCCAACAGCCTCTTGAGAGGGACTCTAAAGCTGTCACCGCTGCACACAGTGCCACTGGTTTCTGTAGCTGCACTAAATGCCGGGTTGTTTGAGAGCTGACTCCCAAACACACTGCTGGGATCTGAGCAATTAGAGAAAAAACAAAGTATATTCTACTGGCCAACTGTTTAATTGTCATGGGTATTAAGCACAGCGTGCAGCTAATAGAAAAGCTTTAGATTTTCAGAACAAGCCATTCTCTCTGCTCTGTTTATTGGAAAGAATCAGGGAACATAACAGGAGCGCGACTCGTTCCCGTCGGTACCACCCGTACTGTGGGATGTGATGGAAATGCCACTGTTCTGGGTACATGCTCTCTGCTATGCTCCCAAGGGAAAAAATGGACTTTTAAGAATTGGGCAACATTCCCATTATGGAGAGAATTCCCTTGGTAGGTTTGTACTACCCTGTTACCATAGTTGGCTTTATGTCATCTCCCTGACCCCAGTGATGTGCAGAGGAGAGGTTGTGGTGGTCTGGAAGAGGGCACTGCTGAGCCCTGGGAGATCTGGGGGATCTCACACTCCTCTGGCACGGGAAGCTCTCCAGGGAGATAATGTTGTCGCTGAGAGATGAGCCCACTAGCACTGCTGACACAGCATTTCTTTTCAAATGTAAACAGTTGTTCATGGTCCAAGAAGGCAGTTCACACTGCCCAGCCCAAACTTTTTTTTAAAAAAACCCTCCTCTCCCTGAGTCTTGTTTAAGAATCTCAATTTAATTTTCTTTAAGTTAATGAACTCTAGTGTCTTTTATCTTCCTTTTGCTTTCTGGGCCATCTTTGGAGTGTACCTCATGTTTTCCCCTACAGGTTTCATGAGTAGAAATTCAGCTTTTTAAAAAAATGCAAGTGGAAAAGGAAGCTGCAAGTAAAACATCTGATATTGCAAGACATGATAAAATCACGGGAGCTGGCAGAACTGGCAGGCTGCCTTCTCCTCCTCCAGCCCTGGCCTATGTCCCTTTGTGAATTGGCCTTTGTTTGCTACAGATTCACTCTAGCGGTTTCTCACACCAGAAATTAAGCCCTATTTTATCCAAACCTGGCCCAGAGGGCCTTTGGCTCCCAGCCAGAACATACAGAGCATTTCTTTTTATTTGCTCTTCTTTTCTCAGTCTTTCTCCCTGCAGGGTCTTGTTATTATTAAAAAAGAAAAAAAAAATCTTGCATTTTAGTGATTAAAATGCTTACTTTCATGTTGATACATTTGTTTAGTAGTGCCTTTGGGGTCATCAGGAAGCACATATTATTTTGAATTTAAAGGGAGTTGGGAAAAGCTGAGGAGAAAAAGGGGTATTATCATGCATTCCTTAGGTACTGACACACAGGCACTGATATCAGCCTGCTGATGATTCAGGACTGGGGAGGGAAGCAGTGTTTGGATAAAATGAGATGGCTGTGATGTGCCTGTGATGGGCTGAGGGAACAGGTTGTTATCAGCAGGGCCATGCCAGAGGATGTGCTGTGTGTGGTGGGACAAGGGGTCCTGTCACAGCTGCTGCTGGGCTGGAGGCAGGCGGCACGCTGGGAACAGGCACCCGAGAGAGGAGACATCCCAGTCCAGTGACTCAGCCAGGCTGTGTGTCCTGAGCCCACCACAGCACACACTGCCATTTCCCTTAGTGCCAGAGCCCTAACATTACAGGGAAAACAGCACCCAACAAGCTGGTCTCAGCACAAGCCTTGCATTCCAGAAGGGAGACAGATGCCTGACACCAGGACCAGTCACTCCAGACCATGCCTCTGCCAGATGTAGCTGTCTGCACCTGGCCCACAGGTGCAGCCAGTCCAGGCCACACCTCTGTCCTACCTGGATGTGTCCGTGCTCCAAGCTGCTTCCCACAGGGCTGCTCCTCTCCTGCTGCAGATCCATGGTTTCTTGGCTTTGTTCCCAGTGAATTTCTAGGCTGCTGGTGCACACCACCGCCCTCCTGGAGGCAGGGACAGAGCCTGTGCTGTTTTGCTGCTGCCCTGACAGTGAAGGAAACATCAGGTGAGAAATCTCTAAATGGACATTGACTGAGCAAAGCTAAACCTGCCCTCCCAGCTGGGTATAAATGTAAGTGGCTTCACAGCGTGATGAAAATCTACATTTGAAGCCAATAAATTCTGCCTGTTATTCAGGTGTCGAGGACTGCGAGCAGAGACCTCTCTGGTGCACAGCTCAAAGCTGCTGCCACCTTCCTAATTCACAAGGTTTGGGGAACACAGTGCCAGTGGAGTCAGGAGCATCCCACAATCCATTTACTGTCCCCTGCATGCTCACCCCAATGCCAGCACCTTGCTCTGCCTCNCATTTACTGTCCCCTGCATGCTCATCCCAAGCATCTGTGCCTCCCAGGAATGCCAGCACCTTGCTCTGCCTTTTCCCTATCTTTCTGGCTCTGGTTGATCTCAGAGACCCCAAAACACAGGGTGAAATCTCTGAAGGGGGAGAATGAGCAAAACAACATGTGGAAATATTAGAGGATTGTAGGACAAGACTTACAGGTTTTCCTCTCCATCCTCCTCTTATCTGCTCAGTTCCTTTTTAATATCTAGTTTCCATTTCCACCTTCAAGTTCTCTTTCCTGATCCTGGAGATCTGACTGTGTTCAAGCTGCTTCCAACTGATAACAAGCTCCCACCTAACCCTTACCAAGCCCTTTCCCTTCCTTCTGTCCCACCTGTGAAATGAGACCTTGTACAATTGTCTGTTCCCCCTTAAGGGCTGTCTGCTTTTGTCTGATAAGACCTGGACCCTGAAAACATTTTCTGAAAAGCATGGAAAAAATAACTACATCTACAAAGACGTCAAGCAGATTAGAGAACAGTGTCTTCATCCAAATCTGGAGTCAATTGTCTTTTTAAATCAATTTAAACTGAAATAAGACCCATTCCTCCCTCATTCCCTCTCCAAAAGTCAGCTGTAATCACAGGGCACTCAGTCTTCACAGGCTGGATACCAGAATGTGTCTCTGACACGAGTACTGGGCAATTTATCACAGGAGATTACACTCGAGGGTGCTCATGTGACTGGGATTTAACAGTCAATTAAATAACACCAACATTTCTAACAAAGGAGCTGGGATTAAGGAAGAACTCCAAAATGACTCCTTTTCCTTCCCGACTCTTATGCCAACCTTGGGAATCTCCCTGCTATTAACCCAGATGTTCAATTAAAGGCGACCGGAACAAATAAAATTGCTCCTGAAATGTCACTACAATGGGAGTCAGACGGTCAGGTCTGCCCTCGAGGCAGCATGTAGGAAGCTGTTCTGTGTCTTGGACTTTATCAGAAGGATTCCAGCCATGTGTTCAGTGCAAGTGATTATGCAGTTGCTGCTCAGGTCATTTCCAAGGAGCAGACAGGGAAGTACTGCTTCTTTCCAAGATTAACCAGTACCAGAGAGTGCAGACGAACATGGGGCTGCTGGTTAGAAAGGACTCATCCAATGCAGTGCAGTGCAGTGCTTGCACAGTGATCAGACTGTCTGGGTGCCACAGAGAATATAAACACACAGAACTTCTCCTTTCCCCACCTCTCCCAGCAGGCAGCAGTGCCTCCCTCCAGATCTCAGTGTGGCTTTCCTTGAAATTTCCCCCAAATCATGACCACTGAGCACCTCTCAGTCTTGCCAGCTGCTTGCTCCTTCCTCACCCACTCCTCCTGCCTGTGTCCATTGCTCCTGCAGTTATCCTGCTTTATCCCTCCTTACAAGCAGATCCACTCCAGAGGCTCAGGCATCTCCTGTTCTGATGGCATCAGCTCCAGTTCCATGGTTCTCTGTTCTTTAACTACCAAGCCACTGTGTTTCTCTTCAGACCTCACCTCATGTTTTCTGTTAGGGTCCCTCTGCCCTGTCTACTTGGGGAGGGCTGGAGAGAGGGTTGGACCCAGCTGTGAAACATCTCATGCACCTTGTGCAACACATTTCAAACCAGTGCAGGAAGATATGCACAAGATCACAGGCTCAGCATTTAGGGGAGCAGCTCCTTTCAGGAGCCATAGAGATTTCATGCATCTGCTTGACTGACACCAAGTCCCACAGGTTCATATTTCACTTTGTGGGGTGAGAGAGTCTTCTTTTATAGGTTACTCCCAGTGTCCTGTTCTGGACAATTCATCCCAGCAGTGTAGGACATGCTGTTTTCCTAAGAGAGTATTTTATGAGGTCACTTCATCATCTTGCCTTTATTCTGCAAGGTCATTCAAAAGTGACGACAGTGGAGGCAGAATCCCCTTATGCTCTTTTTGGTGTATTGGAAACTACTGAACTGTTTGCTGGAAGAGGCAAAATGTGGCTCAAATAAATCCACAGATTTTCCCCTAACTGCGTTGCTAGAATAATAACAAGGTCATGACTCCTTCTTGCTCCTCATAATTGCTGCAGCACATCCCTAAAAGGGATGGCTGACCACAACACAAATATTTTTTGTTCATGTAGCAGAAAGGAGTTGTTGAGAAATCACTTGGAGCACATGAGTGTCAGCCTGACACTGTACTTGGGACCAACTCATTGCCAGGGATGCTCATCTTCTCACATCTGCATCAGTCTTTAACAGCAAATCCACAGTTTTCCATGATAAACCTGGCATGTTGTATCAATCACTAGTGCATTTTCCAGCCACCCAAGTGACAGGCAAACAGTAATTTGGGGCTGTTTATTGGAAGAACAACATGCTCTGCTCCTTCTCCCTAAGGCTACACAGACACTCAGAACTAGTATTCCCACAAACATTTTCCAGGAAGTAGTGACTTTTGGGAACCTGAAAGATAGAATGGAAGTCACTGATCAGAACAAGCAGCTATAGATCCCTTGAGGCAACACACAATGCAGCACGGGATGCTGCCTGACACTCTGTTTCAATTGGGTGGATTTATGAGCTTCTCTGATAACAACTGTTATCTGGAGCTGGAATCAGTCACCGCCCCCTTTGCTGGAATTTCTCTTGGTTTGTTCTGTTCCCAGCTCTGAGCACTTCTGGAGAGTGTCGGGTGTCTCTTGCAAATTCATGCAGATGGGAATCTAAAGCTAATGGTATCCTGTGAATTTGCATTAAAGGCTCCATTGACCTCGGAGATACCAGAAACTGGGCCAGAGCAGAAGGAGCAGACATGGCAGCTGCAGCTTGGAGTGGGTTGACAAGAACCAGTCCTTTGTGTGATTCACGACTCCTGGGTCCCAGCTACTGATACAAGAAAGGGGTGACATGGAGAGCAGGCTCCCAAGGAGCACAGCTTTTTGCATTTCAGAGTCTCCAAATACCAGAGGCGTTATCTCAAGGTGCAGAGCATTGTAAATCAGAGTAATTCCTTCCAGCAATCAACTTTGATATGACCCTCCCTTGACATGACCCACTTCCTAAAAGAAGAAAAAACACTCAGAGGGTCCTACCTCCATAAATGGTACCCAGTACCATTCAAAATGGGAAAAATAATTGGTGGTGTATAATTTCCCTGCTGAATAGCGGATAAAACCAGGGGTTAAAACAGTAAATTAGGACACCAGCCTCTGTCTCAACTCTACAGAGTTCCCTGCAGATCTTCTTTAAAGTTTATACTTCTTGTATAAGTTATTTAAAGAACTGTGCCACGTCATATTGCATTTTCTGAGCACCCCTTAAATTGATTCTAAGCGTCCTGCTTTTTTAATCACATTCATTTGAGAGGTGGGTAAATTCTAGTACAGGACGTAGCAGTCAACAGGTCTTGCTCAAACCAAACATCACTGTTGTAAATAGAAACCAGGTCTCCTGAGCCTTGGTCCCAGTGCTCCAGTTTTTTGGAATGCCTGTGATGCCCACTTCATGGGAAGCACGCCAGGAGCAGCTCTCTGCTCTGCAGAAACAAACAGCACTTCTTCTTCTCTTTCTTTTTAAAGGCACTGAAAACAATGAGGGCTGAGTAGCAGGGCAAACATGAGTCACAAGGTATCTGGTGAAGTGACATAGTTTGAGATTTTTACATAATCCTATGGAAAGCTGTTATGCATGTGTGTGTATGAGACTTCCCTGGATATTTAAAGTTTTTCGGGAATTACAACTTACGGCAGTGAGTCAGCACTGTTCCAAGTGAGGCAAGGATCAACCTTCCCGTCAGGACAGTCTCAAACAAGCTTGATTGTTACAGAGGTATGTGATAAATATATTTTGGAAAACAAAAGATCTGCATCTGGGGCCTTAAGACCAAAGATCAGAAGTGAATACTGGCTGCAGTGTTCCCAGCAGGCAGGTACCTTGTCACCTGTCCCACACCTGCAAAACATCCTGTTCCCTAGAGAAGTCCAGCATCTGGGAGAAGGTCAGAAGAATCTTATAAAATTGCCTCCCTTTAACCTGAATGAATGGGGTTTGTCTCCAATGTGGTGCTGAGATGTTAATTCCCTCTGTAATCAGGAGACCCAAAGCTTGGCTCCATTATCTTCTGTGGGAGGATGCAGGCTCTCCAAGGACAGTGCTGTGTCAAGATGTGCTGGGTTTCCAGAAATATGAGCTCTGTGCACAGTGATCAAGCTCCCTCTCAGGTAATATACTTCAGAGCCTGAAAGCTGCTTCCTTAATCTCCCTTTGTAGTTCACGTTTTAATCAGCACCATCTGGGATTAGCTTCCTTTTATTTACTTATTCTTGGGTACAGGCAGTCTTAGATCCTCAGATTTTGGTTTTTCAGCCTGTCTGGAAACTCTTCCAAGTCTGAGATTACCAGGTAATGCACTGAACTCTGGGGTAATGGTTCCAGGCACTTGAGGGCAGACACAAGACAGCAGCAAAAGTGTCCCATCAGCAGACATGGAATTTAATTGCAGAGTCAACTTTTTAAGGCTGTTATTTCCTCGGCACAGCTGGCTTGTGGGCTGTACAGTCACAGATCCATGCTTGGCTGAGTGATCCAGCACAAATGACCCCATTTTCCCAGGAATGCAGAGGGAGTTTGCTGTGAGCATGGCTCCATTGGCCAGAACAGAAATCAGGCATGTAAATCCCTTTCTTTTAGCCTCAGACTGGTCAAAGGGAAAATTAAATACCCAGCCTTTCTAGCCCTTGTAGGGGAAAGAAATGAATGAAGCAGGGACAAGCATCAAGTAATCATCTCTGCCACCTCCCCACCTAATTTATTTTGAAGTGCTATTTTTGTTTAGCCTCAGACATTTGAAACACTTTGCCTAGAGCATGAACTATCACATTTCCCAGCTCAATGAGTAACCTGTACAGAGTTGTGCTAAACACTTCATAAAAATGCTGTTTTGTGAAATACAACACGTGGGATTTCAGCGTTTTTGTTTAACCCTCTTACCTGAGAGGCACTGCAGCTCGTGAGAGTGTGACAGCCTGAGTAACTTCACACCAGGACACCAGTACATTGTATTTTGGTATGCATCAATGGATGGATCAAGGTGCTTCTCAGGACTCTGGTGCCCTGGGAAAACAGTGAAATGATTATTGCATTTAGTGCCAGGTAAGTAACACCTTAATTTTAATGTATGTGGTGTGTCCCAGCTCACAACCAGCTCACCAAAATGCAGTGTGTGACTCTTGCTTCCACCCCTGCAGTGACCCCCAAGCAATTCCCTGCAATCCCAGCTTCCCTGCACAAGGATTTTCTGCATCCTCTTGGAAGAGCATTTGAATTAACAGATCCCAGGGGATGGTGGGGAAAGAGGGTGTAGGAGTGAGCAGCAGGTGAAGTAAATAAAAATCAGATTGTGAGGGGCAGCCCCAGGAGCCCTGGGGCTGGGGATCTGTGGGTGTCCCCTGACACAGAACCTGGGTAAAGGGGGTGGATGGGGCTTCTCACCATCCAACTCTGTGTTAATAAGCAATAAATTGATTTTCCTGGTTTGCCCACGATGGTAATTGGTAAGTGATCTCCCTGCAATCACCCACATGCTTTTCCACCCTTTTTCCTGTCCTGTTGTGGAGAAGGAGTGGGGAGTGGCTGGGTGGGCACTGGCAGCCAGCCCCAGGACTGCAAACAGCAACTCCCAAACCGAGGGGCCCCAATCCTCATCAGAACAGGCATGTACCTGCTCTTCTCCAGAGTCCCAGTCCTGTAGAAAGAAACCAAAGAACAGGATTTGTTAACAAACTAAAGCTCAGGTGTGTACACTGCAAAATATGCTTGGTTCAGCCTGGCCACACTAGTTTTACTCTCAGCTATCTCGGAATAGATGTGGTATGCATCAATTTTTCATCAATACATTTTTCATCATCATGCATTAAGAAAAACCCAAAACCACACATTGACATTATTAACTGTTCTTAATTCTTAAAATCTCAGCATCTGCAGTTCCTATTGAGGATTTACCCAAGCAGAACTCTTGTCTGATATCAAACAATGGTGTGTTTCCCAGTAGGAAAAAAATGCCTAATTGGTTTTCTTTGTTTTTTTCCACGGCTGATTAGTCCAACACATATACAGGGAAGCTGCCCCTCCCCCAGGACGCCTCAACAAAAACAGCCATAAATGAATTAACTAAAATCAAAACCTCCCATAACTTGTTCAAAGTCATATTTACAGCAGAGGTGTATTTATCTTGCTGTATCACTAAGAGTGACAGCAATTGAACAAAACAGGAGGTGGGAATAGACAGCTGTCCATAACATCCAACTGAAAAACAAAATTGCTGCCAAATCGAGTGGAACTAGATTAGCTCAGGACTCTAGGTAGGCTTTCAGCAGCCTCCAGCATCACCACATGCTTTAGGAAAATAAATTACATCCTGCACAGGTGTCCCAGGTTCCCTTCTGCAGGCAGCACTAGTGAGACAGAAAAACTCCTCAGGAGCCTGAGCCAGGCAGCAGAGCAGCAGCAGTGGATGGAGACACATGAAGGCAAAGGACACTCTTGGCCTTTTTTATCCCTCTCCTGAGTCACAGTGCTCCTCTGTGCAGTGAAGCAGGAATGATGCCAGGGAAATATGTTGCCTCTTGTCTTCTCCCAGCCTGGCAGCCTTGTGCCTGTTTGGCACCTTGCAGAGGGGTGATGTTATCAAAGCTGCTGATCTGTGCCCACGGCAACAGAAGAAGCAGTGACCTCCTAACCCCAGGTCTCTGATCACAACAGGCTTACAGCTGAGACTGACTAAAGCAGCTTTTCAACACCATGTACTTCATTAGAGGGATGTCAAGGCTTAGAGGAAAAATCAGTATTATGAGACATCTACACGCTACAAAAATACCCCAGGTGTTTTCAGGGGTAGATAGGCTCTTGTCTGAGCAGCAAAATTTTGGCCAAAGGCTAAAATAGCCCCAGTTAAATCAGATGTCTTTAGGATGCCACTGCCAAGTCCTCGTAAGTAACAGCAAAGAATTTCACGACTTGGTGCAATGTAACCATGTAAGGGCAACTCTGTCCATCTTGTACAGTACAAGTACAGTTCATTCCCTTTCATGGCTCTCGAACATCTGAACTATTCCTGTTCCAGGAAAACAAAGAACATTTTACATCACAATACTAGAAAACGGAACTAAAATCGCATTTTTAAAGGGACACATGTCCTCCCTTGTTAGGATTCTGCAGAAATTCTTGTAAGACTCATGTGCAGTCTTGCTGGTGACAAAAGCATGAACTCCAGGAAGCCTTTAGCACAGCACTAATCCATTCCCAACTGAACTGTTTTAGGATATGGCACCATTACATTTCTTATTTTGACAAGAAATTAATGAAAGAGTAATTTAATTTTTTCTAAAGTTCTGAAAACCAAATGGCAACGATCACTATGACAAAGCCCAGGAACATTTTAAATTGCAACATTATTCTTAAATACTTAAAACACAAGTGTAAATTTGGTACAGCTGCATGCTAATGGGGTTGTATTGCTCAAAAAGACATCTGAGAGACCTCAAGTTCATCTTGAACTTTTGAGCTGTCAGTTCACTGTGCCTTATGGTGGAATTCCACTGAAATCCACATGGATGAACAGAGTCCCAGGGGATTAGAAACAAGTCAACAATATCTAAACTCTTTGGCAAACCAGGCATTTATCAGCAGTAAACAGTTAGTGGTTTTATTTAAAGATCTACCCTAATGCCAAGGCAGAAGCAGCTAATTTAAGATATGTCAGAAAAAAACCCATCAAGTCCAATTAAAATTTATCTCCTCTTACTGTGTACAAAGGAAAGTAATAAGGATTGGACATATGCCAAGCTGAAATCTCTCCAGTTTGGAGACTGTATTTGTCTTTCCAGAGAGTGTTTTCACAGATTTATCTGCTGGAAAAATGAATTATTTCTAGGAGAATCACAACTAACAGTGTCATCCTCCCCCACCACTCCCCACCCCTTTTTTTTTTTTAAATGCATTTTTCATGGTTAACTTAGAAGAACATTGCTCAAAAATAAAGTGTGTGTTCATTTTTTCCCTCTAATTTTAGTATTGAAAAGGTCTCTCTCATGTGCTTTCTGTATTAAGTTCAGTGTGAATTCAACATGAAGCATTTTTTTCTTGGTCTTTTTAGCTGAGTTTCCCCTACTCAAAACATCCAGGAGTTTATCTATTAAAAGTACTATCAGCTTAGAGGAGTACTAGTAAATTCAAGTGTTATCAGTGGGAAGAGAGAATGTGCAGCCAAAGATGTTCCAGGTTATGGCTATGCTAAATATGTATTCTGACATTCTGACTGCTGATATTGCTCCTGAAGTAAAGGTTTAGTTATGCACTTCATTGTGTCTATACAGTGGCACACACTCTAAATCCTAATTTACTTCATGATTTGAGAAAAAAATAATTCAATTTAAAAAAATCACACCATGGTGTAACCACACATTACCATGGCCTGATTTGCTATGCTCAGGTTCAATACCTACCCATGGTGCCAAGACAGGATCTTCCAAAGAAATATGCTGCACTTTGACATGTCTGAGAAGTAAAAAAAATACAGGTAAGAAGAAAGATGCTACACTTGGGTAGTTCAGTCGTTCTCCTTAGTCCAGAGGTCACAGCATCCCTGTTCCAGGCTCTCCTGAAAGAGGCTTGAGCCTTGTTTCCCACACCCACAGCAACTTGCAAACAAGTCAGAAATAAGCCACGTGGTAAAGCTCTACATGGTGACAAGCTTATAGCATAAACAGGACAGAATCACCAAACAGCCCCTATCACTTGGGAGAACTTTGAGAAGGTCTACGCAGAGATTTGAGTACAGACAACTGCAAATGCTGTGCTAGAGATGATCACAGAGCAGGGAACGTGGTATAATCTGGATACATCCTCTCAGTAATGCCTGAGAACATGCAGATCAGAATAGACCAGCCTTTGTGTAGTTGTAGATATTATGAAACTGCTAAAATGCAGCTGACAATGGAAATTTTCAACACAAGTCATATCATTCTTCCTCATTTTAAAAGCAAACCCATCTACGATGGTCTATTTAAATGATAAGCACAAATGGACAAATAAACCTTCTCTGTGCAAAAAAATAAGCTACCAAAATGCAGCATCTCTAAGAAAGAACTTCTTGTATCCCTCCTGCAAAACAAAAATCTGAGAGACACACCACTAGAAAACACATCGTGCTTCCAAGTCATTGTGGAATTATAGCCAAGGTAAATTAGAAATCTCTTTTCCCGACAGAGGTGCTAATTTTTTTGACTAGACACTTTGAAACACAGAAGTACAAAGTGTTTACTCTTCTCTGAACACCCTTCTCCTTTCCCATACCCACATCTTAGTGCCAGCAGTTTTTTCCAGCTTAATACTTACTGCAATTTTATTTCTCCATTTCTGCAGGCAGGACAATATTTTTCATTAGCAGAAAACCGAGCTCAAATTAAAGCTAAACACCTCAAATACAACAGGTAAAATCTTGAAACAACTGTCAAACCACATCATAAGAACTTCTGTGTTAGCTCAAAAGCACGAAGTGATGGAAATGAAGCAGAGACTGGGAACCAACAGATAAGAGAGGCAATGTCAGCAGACCCATTCAAACTGCTTGTTTCCCCCCTTAGTTCTGCTGGAAAGATAGCAAAACCCCCTCCCACAACAGCAGGTAGAAAGTCTCTCCTGTTATTAAAGAGCTTTCAATTCACTTATTAAAATATTGGCAAATATTCACATTTATTTCTTCCTAAATTATCCCCCCCTTTTCAACATTGAAGTCCTAAGTAAAAGGGCAAAACTTCTAAGTCTCTCTCACATGGCAAACAATCTATTAGCATATCAGTATTCCCGGTTAGTTTTCCATGAATTCCAGTTTCATTAATTTACTTAAAGAATGTGTCAATGGCAGAATAAATATTGTGAGCCTCTATGAGCAGAAAACTCACTAAACTGTGACAATAAAATGAGAAGAATCCCCTTAAGTTCTTCCAGTGAAAAAGCAGCAAGCTGAAATGCTCTACTAGAGATCAAAAAAAGCACTTGTATGACAACTGTAAATCTTATTAAATCTGGAAAAGAAAGATGACAGTGAATCAAAGGGTGAAGGGAAATTCTTGAATTTCAACTCTGGCACTGCCTTACAAGCTGATTTATTTCAAGAATTTACAATGAGAATCTGTATATTTTTTAAGACACATTCTAAGTCTTTTAAGATTAACCATAATAAATCCACTGATGTTTATGAATGGAACAAAATACACAGCACAATATAGGTTTGAACTGTTTATTTCACATCACACGTCCCATACCGAAGTTTCTTCAGTTAGAAGTTCCTAGAAGAAAACAAAATAAACATTGTTGTTACAAACCAATTTGCTTCAACAGCTCCAAGTAAATATTTTTGAGCAACCATGTAATCATCCTATAAATACAACGTACACACTGTTATCCTAAGAGCTGGATTTGGGTATGGAAGTTACCCCTGCAAGAGTTAGAGGATAAGATAAATACACGTACTTGGAAACAATTCCATCATTTTTTGCCAGGCGCAGAATGGAGTCGTCTGATTCACCCTTTAAGAAACAAAATGAAAATATTCTGAAGTGTCCAAATAATTGCTGACACACATGGAAAAGAGAGACAGCTGCAGCAGTTAATGCTGGCAGGGAAATGCACAACGCATTCCACGGATCCTTACATTTTATACACAGATTAGTGTTTTCA
This sequence comes from Pachyramphus minor, assembly GCA_013397135.1. Taxonomy (NCBI): domain Eukaryota; kingdom Metazoa; phylum Chordata; class Aves; order Passeriformes; family Tyrannidae; genus Pachyramphus; species Pachyramphus minor. Next base: position 1,417,565 of record VYXB01004989.1, on the reverse strand, counting down.
AAATAAACTGTTCATTCTTTGTCATCCTTAAGGATAAGAAAAAGTTTTAACTTGATAAAATATGCATTTGCATTTACAAGATATACTTTTGGGTAAGTGGGACTTGTGATGAACTCTAAGAAGCTTCACACCACATTTAACAACTTGAAGCCATTGTAGTGTCCTCTCAAATAAACAGAGAAAAGCCAGGTATTAAGTGTCTTGGTACATTCTTAAAAGAAGTCACTTGCATCCTTCAATGATTTTAAAAAAATAAACATACATAATTCTAAAAACCAAAGTATTATGAAAACAAACACACAAGAACCCAAAAGAAACTTATTATCCCAACTTAATCTGAGGCACTGGCACAGGTTGCCCAGAGATGCTGTGGCTGCCCCATCCCTAGAAGTGTCCAAGGCCAGGTTGAATGGAGCCCTGAGCATCCTGGTCTAGTGGAAGGGGTTCAAACTGAATAATCTTTAAGGTCCCTTCCAACCCCCAACCGTTTTGGGATTCTACGAATTTCTTCACAATTCCCTCTTGCCCTTCCATTACCTCCACACAAATTCTTGCTTGAGAATGAACTGAAGGCACATTGTGTCTTCAGGGCCAAATATACATCTAATTAATTACTAATCAACAGGTAAGGAAGCAGAACAATTCTGTAGGTGAGGGAAGCACTCACCATCCTCCGGATTGGGCCGCAAATGGCGTAAGTCTTGAACTGGCCGTTCACTCTGCCTGTCACCTTGTCAACCTGCAATTACAGCCAAGTTATTGCACACAGGTTCCTATAAGGCTTTATGCCCTCACATCACACTTGCAAAGCTAAAAGCTGCAGGAAAACACTTGCAGTGTTGAGCAAGTAAACTGCAGAAACTCCTGGCAAATACTGAAGTTAGAAGGTCAACCACAGATAACCTTTGCACAGCAAATTCATAGTTAATTACACAGTGCAGCCATAAAATTCAGTGGATCACACAGAGTAACAACAAGTGGTAGCTAAAAGATTTTTGGGTTCTGAGCAAATGGAAAAGTTCAATGTAAAGTTTACTTGTGGGTTTTTCCTGCCTTTACTACTTTTTTTCGTCTTTTTTTTTTAACTAAGGTCAGTATCCTGGAAAATTGAACTGAAGGGGGGAAGGGGACAGATTTGTTACATAGTTAGGAAAATGCCCAAGTTGAGAGACATAAACTGTCTCACTTTCTCCAGCTGCTGAGAAATTTAACAGGATAAAAGACTAAACAATATAAATCATCAAACTAAGCAGTGTGGTGAACCCTGTAATACCAGCTGGGTTTGTTTCCACATTCTAATAATCTGTGATCCTTCAAAAAGAAGAAATAGGGATCACTGAAGGAATGAAACATGGTGAACAAGGAAAGTATTTGCCTTAACATTTACAGGAAATCACAAACAGAGCATTTTTTAAAGTCAGCTAACACAAGAGACTCAGATGTTTAATATGGGAATGTGGCCTTGTGGTCTCCCATTCAAGAACTAAATCAAGCTCTATAGCTCATAAGCTACAGGAAACACTGTGTCCACAGAAATCCTGAAAGGTGAAAAGTCAACCAAAAAATGGGAAAAAAACCCCCACCAAATCATGCCGTTTTATTCCTCAAGTTTTATCAGAAATTTAAAGGTGTAGCTCTCTCATCACATACTTCTGTTAAGAAACTTACTTCAGAAATATTTATCTGAATGGAAGCATGATCCTTGGCACCAATGATTCGGTTGCTAGCAGAGCTAAGGAATAAAACAAGATATATTTAAACAAAAGGAAACAGTAACAGTGACAAAAAAGCTACTAAAGCCAAGTCTACAGGCAAATTAAAACTGCTCAAGAAATGTAGGCAAGTAACAGTTTAAGCTTACAGTTCTCAGAAAATTAAAATGCAGTTTCAAGTACATTTAAAGGAATCTTTTACTTGGTAGCATCATGCAGGCCTTCAAAACACAGAATGTTATTTTTTTTCTTTTCTAAAATGCAAAAGATGCAGCAATTGAAGTAATTCATAAGATTGCAGTTTCTATGCCTTTTTCATTGGAAACCATTACAGCTGTCAAAGACACTCAAGTTGCAAACCCTAGAAATCACAGGTAGTAAATAATATTTGACTCAACCGTAATAAAGTGCATATAAATTCCCAGCCCCGGCCCCTCGCGGACCCCACTTCACCATTTCCGAGGGACATAAAGGTCCACGAACTCCCCGGCGTCGTTCTGCATCTCGTGGGGATCCCCGCTGAGGCACTAAGCAGCAATATCTGAAAGAAGCACGGAATATCCTGAGCTGGAAGGGACACACAAGGACCACCCGGTCCAAGCCCTGGCCCTGCACAGACACCCCAACACTCCCACCACGTGCCCGAGAGCGAAACGCTCCCTGAGCTCTGTCAGCCTTGGTGCTGTGCCCATCGCCCTGGGGAGCCTGCTCAGTGCCCGACCACCCTGTGGGGGAAGAACCTTTTCCCGGTACCCAACCTAACCCACCCCCCGACACAGCTCCGCCCGCTCCCTCGGGCGCTGTCGCTGGTCACAGACAGCGGGGCTGCCCCTCCTGGGGAAGCAGCGAGGTGTTGCCGGGGCCCGGCTGGGCTCCCGGGCCGCCCCCCGGAGCCCGGACACGGCGGGCAGAGCCCTCACTGAACCCCTCCAAAGCCCCCCCGGAGCCCCCCGGTCCCGGAGCGGCGCCGCCATCGCTCCCACCTCGCGCGCGGCCGGGGCGGAAAGGGGCGGGGCCGGACACGGAAACACGCGGCACGCACCGCAGCCCCTCCCACCGCGTGACGTCACCGGGAGCGGCGAGCCCGCATCCTCCCGCAGGGACGGGGGGGAATCCCCCCCCGTCATCGCCCCCGGCACCGCTCGGGCTGTGTCCCCCCCCACAACCCCCGGCTGGGGAAATCAGGGAACGCCTTTGCGCCCCGTTCCCCCTGGCCGGGGGTCACAGCGCCGCTTTACCTGCGGGGACTGTTCCGAAGCCGCGTGGGTGCATTGCTGTGGCACCCGCCGCAGGGGGACTCTGCCTTGGCGCGGGGGTTGGACTGGGTGATGCCCAGAGGTCCCTTCCAGCCTGAACTATTCTGTAATTCTGTAGCCAGACCACCCCCGGGCCCCTTATGGAAGACCCTCATCCTGAGATTCCAGCGAGGGTCCAGCAGAGGCCAGTGCTGATCTTAGGAGAGACCGCAGGAGCTGGACCAGATGGATAGGGGAACTCACTAGTGCATGTAAATATCTCCAAGGCACCTGTCAAGAGGCGGATAGTGATGGGACAAGGAGTAAGGGGTACAAAATTAATGAGTACAAGGTGAAAGAAGGGAAATTTAGGTTAGATATTCGAAAGATTTCTTCCCTGTGATAGTGGTGAGGTACTGGAACAGTTGTGAATTCCCCCAACTCAAGGGTGGGTTGGATAAGGCCTTGAGCAACCTGGGCTAGTGGGAGGTGTCCCTGTCCATGGACATGGCATGTCCATGACTCTTAACAGTCTATGATTCCATGGTACCAGACTATTTTCAGAGGTGCCCAGTGACAGGAAGAAGAGCAATGGCTATTAATGAAAACACAGGAAGCTCCACCAATATGCAAGGAAGAATTTTACGCTGAGGGTGGCAGAGCCCTGAGCAGGCTGCCCAGGGAGGTCATGGAGTCTCCCTCTCTGGACACATTCCAAACCCACCTGGACATGTTCCTGTGGCACCTGCTCCAGGTGGATGGACTGGATGATCTCCAGAGGTCCCTTCCAACCCCAACCATTCTGTGATTCCAGAATGAGACATTTGGTTACAAAACATGTATGAAAACAGGTTTTATTTCACAGCATCTTAATTTCACAGAAAGAACAAAAAACCCCCCCAAAAAACCCAAAAAACAAACCAGGCTACAACTCAGACATTTAAATAATGGAGCATGACAAAACTAGAGCAGTATTGTTTACAGGAAAATGTACAGCCTCTTATCAAGAGAGTTCTCCATGCTGAGCCACCCCAGCAGCACCTTCACACAGCAAAAGACCTCCCCCCAAGTGTAAACCTGTTTCTCTTCAGAGCAAGAGGAGTTTGGCTGTGAAAACGTAAACCGGCAGATCTGGGGTTTATTTTGGGTCCCACGTCGCGTTTACGAACAGCAAACGTACTAATAGTCCTTTGCCACATGGTGGCAGCTTTTAGGTGAAAAGAGAGAGATTCCCACACAGGACTGCGAGCTGCGCTCTAGAAATGGGAAAAACCAACACACAAACACACAGAGCTGGTGTATCTCTGCAGAAGGGCTGTTTCTGCACAGACACACAAGGTGCCTGATGTACAAGCCCCAGGCTACGGCTCTGGGCAGCATCACCCCAACTCCAGGCTCTGCCAGAGACTGGCACAGCACTCGCTGCCCTGCGTCATCTTTGGCCTGTGCTCCCAACAGCTTTTGGACTCAAGTGTGTGCCCAAGCCAAGTTTTAGAATAACTATTAAGACAACATTCAGCATTCTGTAATTTAATGCTCCTTATCCTAATTTGTTCTCCTGGAAGAAAACAAAAGCTTGCCAGTTTGTGACGTGATTCTGGGAGTGTAATTACAGCCCAGATGGCCACTTCAACTAGACAAACTTCCACTGAATAGACACTGCAAAGTGTTGCAAACCAAAGAGCAGTTTTTTCCCCTTAGATCGTGAGAAAGGAAAGTTAATTTTGTTATGTAAAACTCTTTATACACTAAACAAGTTCCCAGAGAAAAGATATTTTCTCATTTCATTCATACTATCCAAGCTTTTCTGGAGACATCCTGTGAGAAATTTTTTTGCTCAATTGTACTTCTGTCCCCTCCACAATGCCTTGAGGAAATGCTGGATCACCTCAGCTGTCTCCACCACTGTTTACTAACTTGGAGGCTCATTACAGACTAGATGTTTAGTACATCACTATTTCTGCATGCAAGCACAGTTATATTCAGTAGAAAGTTTAACTAGTAGGCAATTTTTTAAATCTTTTGGAAGATAACTGGCAAGCTTATTGTCTAAGCTATTAGCTACCATCTCCCTTATGGAGACTGGAAAACCCTTCTGTGTTAGAGAAATCACAAGCATGTTAAATTTTACACAAATAGTTTGAAGCTACATACAGCTGAACACAGTTACAAAAGGTTTGATAGTCACTGTAACTATTATATATGAAAAATACACTTTGAGCCCTACTCAAAGAGGAAGGGGCTCCAGTAAAGTTTGCTGCAATTCTAATGAAGCCAAATTAGCTTCAGACAAAACGAGGCTGAAGAGCAAAGATTCAGCCTTGGTTTTGGCTACGACCAACATTTAATACAAGGAACAGGAATTTACATTACTTTACACATTAGATAGCAAGTCCCTGACCTCAGCACAAGGTCTGGTGTTCCACTTAGGAGTCAAACTTAAATGACAAACTTCTCAGTCCAAATAGCCAAGTATCAGTTTTGTTCCTTGCGAACGGACACAGTTACTTATAATATTGCTTCAGAAAATAAACCCAAGAGCCAATACCACAGAAGGTTCCAAGTACAATCACGAATTCATTCCCAACCTGGATATTTAAAAAACAAATGAAGGAATAGCCAATGTTCAGAGAAGTTATTTAACCTGTGCGTATGCTCTAGAGCGCTGTTGGGCACCAGTCGTTGGTGGCTGCTCAGATGTGCAAGAAATGCCAGTTTTATGAGGACCATCACAGTGATGCAACGCTTGGAAGAACCGAGTAAAAAAAGTAGCATTTTAAATACCGAGAATGCTTTGTTTCATTGGCTTCGTTTGGCAGCAGTAACTCTACTGATTTCATACTTGCTCAGAGCACGTAAGACCATATATAATACAGTCTATTAAAAAGGTGCTTATTTCAGGCTAGGGAACAGTGAAACAAATAAAAATCCTAAATGATACATTTGACTGCAAAGTGCTCTTAGTCGAGCACTCATCTTCCACTGAAGAGTGAATTAGGATGGCAATCACTTCCCAGCTACCTCGTTCAACATTGGTACTTCATGACAGATTTTCAAACCATCTTTCCTTTTTTAAGTGAAATGTGTATTTTTAAGGTATTAACAGCAAATAAATTGGAACAGAGTAATTTCAATCTCGCTACTTATAGATCTATAGAATTGTAGAACAGATGCCCTGTGTATCCTTAGTGCAGATATACTGGAATTGTTTTCCTTGTATGCAAGGCCAATGCAGGTAAAGAATAAACGGCTATACAAATTCAGGATTCTCCACTAAATAACAGAACTAACTTAAAAAGCACTGGTACCAGACCAGCCACTTTTAGGCACATCTTTAAAAAAATAAAGTATGCATTTCATTAATGTAAAAATGCGAGAAGATTCTTAGAAATATCTGAACTTTATGGTGCACTGGAATGGAAGTGATGCTTCCCTTAGTTTCAAGGAATAGAAGAAATGCTTAAGGAAAAAAAAAAAGGAACCAATACCATAGTATTCTTCATAGGGAAGAGCAGTTTTAGTAAAACCAAAGAGATAAATAAGGAGTAATAAGCAGCCGTGACAGCTGACTGGTGAATATTTGTGCTTTAAACGTCCAAAAGAAAACAAAAGTTCATTAACTCTTCTCGTACCATCCCCCAGGCTTGGCATCCGTGCCCACAACACACAACCTGACAGTCTGACAACACCCTGCAGCCTTCCAAACAAGCTGGAGCCGCGGCGAGGCCAGTGGCACCTCCACCAGCAGCATCCAGGGATGGGAGCCCTGGCACCACTGGCTGCCGGCTGGGACGGAGCTTTGGTTAAGACTGTTGCGTGAGCCGTCTGTAATGAGGTAAAACTTGGTTTTCAGGAAGATAAAGAGCCAGTTCCAAAGCTACAAGGACGGTGAATTCGAAACCGATGAGATCCCTTCTGTTGAATCTGAATCTCTCTTCTAGTTTCTATGACAGTAACAAAACAAAACAAAGGAGGGAGAGGAAGAATCAGTTAATCCAGATGATTTCAAGGCACTGCTAAATTAAGTCAGCATAAAACAGGAGTCAGCAGTGCATGGCCTGAGCTGTACCTACAGAATCAAAATGCATTACCAGAGATCAGCTTATCAGCTCAGCTCTGACACCCACACAACAGTTACTGCTTCTCAGGCAAACATATGCAAGTGCAAAAATAACTTTACTGCAGGATCAGTAAGACATTAGCCCGCACCAGTCAGATAATTTAATGAATTAAAAAAATAAACTGAGGGCCCTAATGAGACATAAAATTGTCTGAAAAAGCTGGTCTTAAATGCAAGCATGCGCTGCTGAGAATCTTGGCTTTAATGTTTGTCTTCACCTATGAACCAGAGAGAAGCTTCTGACAACACCTGGAAGAAGTCTGACAGTACTTACATCTATAAGGTGTTTAACTTCGTGTTTCCTGAGATCGCTGCTGATCTTGGCTGCGAGCAGAACGCAAGCACCAGCACACAGTTTGCGGTTCTGTTTGTTGAGTTTGCCTTGGAGGACGAGCTTCTCAAAGTAAACATAAGCCATGGAGACAGTAACGGGCTCCAGATTGCACTCTTCACTCAGGTTTCTCATCTCTCTCTTCAAACTGGGAATAGGAAAAAAGATCCCCCCCCAAACATGAGAGCTCTTACGAAATGCTCTACAAATACTGCAGCATGGCAACTCAGAGGAGCATATGGGCAAGACTCCTATCTGGAAAACCATGACAAGTATTATCCTAGAGTGGAAAAGTCCAGCTGGCAGCATGCTGGTGCTGCTGCACACACCGATTTAACCTGGCTGACAACACCCACTGTGGTAGAACAGTTCCTCATCATCTGCCCCCAGACCAGGGCTTAGCAGCCTCACTGACACACAGGCTATTGCTGTATCATTCCTTCTTGGCTTACAAACTGGTTTGTGATTCATATCATAAGACTGAACCACTCTGACCTACAGAAAACCACATCAGAGCTGTGCAGATCACAGCAGTTGCTGTGTAGAGACCTGTCTACTACACACCTTGTGTAAGAGCCAGGTGTGAGGGGAAAGGCAGCCTGGTTTACACACTCCCCACAACAGCCAGCCCTTCACCTCGGCGTTAAGGCAGACTTGGAGGTAGTGGTACCTCTCCTGGCTGCCACCCACACTACACCTGCAAGCTCTCTGTGTGAACATGTTACTCCAAACAGCTACAAAGAGGAGCGTGCAGGACCCTGGCAGAACACAGACTACCCAAGCAAGCCTTCAGCTGGAGCTGAGATACACCTGGCCCTGGTGACTCAGCAGAATCGTGTTTAAGCTGCTATTTCAGCAGGCCCTGACTGCATTAATCACCCTGTAACACCAGCAAGATTACAGCTCTCTGAAGGTGCAACAGTGCACCTTGCTGAGGAGTCACCAGATACATTTTGTGAAGGTCTCACAGAATTTCCCAGCTTCCAGTAAATGTTTGTCTTTACCAAGACTCCCCAGATCTGACTCCCCAGATTTATCCTACAATCTTGTTAGAGCCCATTGTTAAAGCCCATCAGTAAGTCTGGTAATTGAAAGGCAAAAATAGCCAGGAGGCCCAGAAAGCCAATTCAGTTGGAGTGAGAGTGCACTGCAGCCAAGCAATCAGGTTACAAGTGTTTGTTTCAAAGCTAATGCTGCTTCACTGTTAATTGGATGATAGTGTTAGTACCCCACAGTAGGTGAAACAAAGCCCTTCTGGGTGGAACTGTGAAAACCAACTGCTAGCCCTTCTCAGCACCCTAAACATTCCTGTACAGGGCTGTCACTCTACAGTCAGCTCAACTGGCAACAGGAGATTAGTGTTTAATCATATATGCTATTAATAGATCTAGTATTTGCTCCATACAAGTGGAAGATAAAAGCAGCCTCGTGAAGTGTAGAAGATGTTCTCATTACTCATTGCTTATTTCTTACCTCCTAATTTTGCTCAGTGTCAACTTAATATGAGGAAACTTCTCTCTAAAGGTTTCATTCATATCCTTTTTAAGGTCTGATGGTTTCACATATTCTATGACTGTAGTCTGAAACACAAGAGGCAAAATTTATCATTTATCTTGAGAACAGGACTGATAACCAAAGAAATCTTCCAAAGACACTAATGCAAAGGCAAACCCAAGTTTTATTATTCACAATTTAACATTTCTGAAATGTCCTAAGGTTAATAGATCATGCTGAATCCCAACTACAGTCTTAAAAAAACTAGTAAGCAAATGGTTACAAGAAGTAAATAACAAATGTGAAGATGGGTGTCAGGTTGGCCCTCAACAAGTTCACTGTACAAATTCAACTGTTTGTAGCTTTCCTAATCAATTATCAGAAAAGACACAACTTTTTCTTCCTAGAGGAATTTTTCTTCCTCAAGGAAATTCACCCCTGTTCAGGTGTGCCCGTCACTCACCATGTAAGAGGCAAAGATGAGAACACGTTTATGTTTTCCACATGGCCACTGAGGATCATCCAGAAGATTTGGATCATACTCTGCAGCTTCCCCAGCTTCACTTCCTAAGGGAATGAGGAAAGCACACTGGGTCACAAGATAAAGAGCTTTAAGTTCCCTGTTTCCTTTTTAAAAAAAGTTTTCAGACAGCAAACACGAAGTGTTGGCAGATCTCGTAGTAGGGCAAACTTCAGCTACAGTCACATATTTGCATTTTGTAAATGTAGCAGTCAGGTTTTAAAATTATTAAAAAAAACCCAAAAAAGCTCTTTTTCCACCATGTGCCTGACACACCATTTCACTTAGTGCAAACTGAGTTTGCCTCCTACAAATATACCCAGTAAACAACAAGACTGAATTCTTTTGCCTATATCTAACAGACAGCAGAGTTGTCAGATTTGCTCTTTCACACAAGAGAAGGGATTCTTGGCACAAACTCTTTGGCTTATGCATTGTTACTGTGCTAGAAGGCAAGGAGAACCACCCGGATCCATGTAAAAAAAACGTTTCTTAGTGAGTAATATAAAACTTTACATTTCCAAGGAAAAGTTTGTGCTCCTTGAATGGTGTAATCAGAACTAGGCCAGATATATGCAGGATGTAAGGAACATGTGGAAGTCTCCCTCCTAAGGCTCATCATTTAGACTTTACTAATGAGCCTTCTTTACTAGGCTAGGTTAAAACCAGTCTCCTTCCAGCTGCAGCAAATCCATCCCAAAAACGCACTGACCGCTTGCAATTGTCTCAGACAAATCTGTGCCTTTTCTGCTGTGTGCACAAGAGATGACAGGGCTGGTGCCTGTCCTTACCAATGTCTGTCCCTGCTGGTATTGTTTTTGCTGTCACAGGTTTGTATCTTGATCCAGGAAGACTCCGTGGAGCAGTGGCTCGACACGAGGGAACAGCACCGTAGGTGTCGGCTTTGCGAACAACCAGAGCATTGGTTGGGTACAAGAATTTTGCATAGGACACAACCTTAAAGAAGAGAAATTTGTGGTAGTTATGGGGGAAAGTTTACTGAAAAGCCTATTTCCACAGATCTAAGATTTTCCAACTCAGAGAGCCCTTGGAGTTTGTACTTGGGAATCGGGACCTTCAAGCTGTGGGACAGGAGGAAAGGGAAAAGTTGGATGAGGTATGCCTTGTTTCCACAACCTCAGAATGGAAGTGTTTTAGGAGATCTGGTGGTGTGGCAAAGGGGAGAATCACATCAGTAAAATTGTGGCAGTATATAAATTTCACTAAAGGGGTCTAAGTTTCACCCATATTTCTATCAAAACATCACACATGTGTTGCCCAAGATAGCAAAGTCAAATCAGTTCTCCAGAAATGGAGGTAGAAATGATCACAAGCTTCAACAGCCTCCTCAGAAGAAACATTATCACAGGCCAGAATTTCAAACTAAAACTTCCACTAGCCTGAAAAGCCATAGCTTTCAGTTTATGGATAGCAAAGCACTGCATAAACTAAGTGATTTGTCCCAGTATGAAATGGTTCCAGGGTGTAAAAATAAGTGTCCTTACCTTGCCATCAGCACCCAGCTCTACTCCTTCCAGTCCAAGCACCATCTCAGTGGAGACTGCAACTCCCCCAGAAGGATGTCGCTGCTTCTGTCCTTCCATTTTCAGATCACTAAATGCAAGTAAGAAAGGGCACTATTACAAAATGCAGTACAAGCCCAGTTTCCTCTGTGGCAAACCCCAGTTCCATTCCCTAGATACAGCCAACAACCAGGTCCAAGTTCTCTTGTGTGGGAACAGGGCAACTCCTCAGTCACACCTCAGAGAAAGCATGAATTTCTAACTACTCTCTTCAAAACCTGGAGTTGTTAATCTCATTTTAATGCAAATCTGTACCAATAAACCTACCAAAACTAAACTTTCTGATACGGTCTTTCTGCACAAGATCACACCATTCCTAACAAACTAATTGCTCCAACACCTGACAGCAAACATGATGTACATTACTAGCTTTCCAGGACCAGAAACTTGCCTTTCAAGTGCAGTTTCCCAACCCCTGTGCACACAAGCTCAAATTAAGAATGAAGCTGCAGGACCTTGTGTCAGCGATGGCAACACACGGCTTTGTCACTGATATTCCAATCCTAAAAAAACAGCTTTCAGTTGAAGAACTGCCTTGCCAGCTTAAAAGCAGAGCAGCCCAGTGCTCAGGACTGCTCTGAAATAGCTCCAGTGACCTTGCTGCCTTCTATTATGCGAGGGAGTATTTTCCCATCAACTATTTTTATGGTGATGTATTTGCATACAATACAATTCCCACCACTAAGCATCCGTTTCCTTTGTCCATAAGTTACGTACAGGACAGAAGTGACAACACAATTGTTTTGCCTGAATTGGATCAGAATAGAATTAGTATTTTCTATGGTATATTGGAGGATCACAGACCTTCACAGAATCAACTTAAACTTCACAAGAGACCGAGGAGAGATGCAGAGAAATCCAGTTTGCAGATTTTTTTTTCTCGTAAGTGATCATACTGACAGTTGTATACAAAAATGTGGTCCAAACACTAAAAACAGTTTGAATCACTCTAACCTGTTCCTGCTTTTCTTAGATTGTTAATAGTGACATTCATGCCTTAGAGCTGAGAAACAGAAGAGCATCTTAAAATTATTTAGGTGTAAATTCACCATAAGCCTCTGAGGGTTTCCACTGAAGGCAGCAGCATCCTTCCCTGATGCTCCCTGTGCTTTTTTGCTGATACCATTCTTGGCACTAAAGTCAGTTGATTTCTGACCACTTTAGGAGTACAGAAAATCCTACACAGCAACCAATCACACCATCTATTCAAAGCTGATTTCAGAGATTTTACAAGACTGGATTGCTTTAAAATGCCAATAAACACTGGAAGAACAGTCTACCCTTTCCCCTGTTTTTCTTTGGGAGTTTGAATGATCACTTCGACGCTGTGGCAACATCTGGTTTTACTGCTCTGACATCAAATCCTTGTCTTTACACATGAACTGTAAATTAACTAAGTTCACCTGCTTCAAAACAGGAGACCTACAACAACGATACTCATTTCAAAAGATCTTTTGAAACAACAGACATTTGACAAAGCAGTTCCAGAGACTCACCTGATCCGTAAACCCTCCCCGTAGGGTAGGATAGAAAAAGCCACGCACAGTGTTCGTTTAGCACAGATTAACACTATCCTGTAAGCAGATGGGAAAAGATCAGGGTATGAATTAAGGGCCAGAAGGTACAACGCAGCTTTTTATGCAATATGAACACAAGACTCTTCTTGTCTTGCTCTGCAAGTCACATAAATCCTGCTACATATGTTATGTTTTCAGAAGGCAGCAGAAGAGCAGAGGTTTCATGGTAACCCTGTAGGTCCTTGGGGTTAAGCTCTATATAAAAGTCCAGCCTTTAGTAAGTGCCATCACCTTGGGAGCTCCTCAAAGGAGAGTCTTTAAATATATATCTGTATTTACGTAATTTTTACATAAACCTTGTGGAAAGATGTAGATAATCTTTTACATTTAGATGAAACCTCACACTTCTATTAATAATAAACATGAACACAGCCGCCCCTTTCTCTTCTGCTCAGCAACTGAGCCAAGAATTCAGCTAAACCAAGTCATTCTCCCTAAATCCTCCTCAGCTCTGACCTCTCTGTATGTGAGAGACAAGGAGGGTGTTAAGAGAGAATGATATAACCTCCTCCAAGCAGGATGGTAGAACCACCAGTGTATTGCTGCAAATGCAGCAGACATGAGCACCTACTGCCTTTGATAAAAGTCTGTATAAGACTAACAAGGCCCCAGGGACACCCCCTTATTCCCACTGATGCTAAATGTCTAACTCCATGGAACTGGAATCTGCTTCTGGGCACATCCTACTGCACCCAAGCACAGGGGGGAATCTTGATCTCCACAAGTTACCTGCTGTTTTTGGTGTCATACTGCCTCATGTTCTTGATGAAGTGCATCTTCTTCAAACTTTTGTGTCTCGGGGACCCAGATATGTGCTTGGTTCTGCAACGATAAAAAGAAAAACAAAACAAAACCCACCAAAATCTGTTAAGTGCTCTGGGAAAAAAAAAAAGTCATGCCAGTTGTATGATCAGATGGCAGCACTAGCATGCAGGACCTCAGATATTGGCGTGGAAGAGGGTGGAGGGAGGAGAGGACTGCATGCAACGAGTTGAGATTAATGCTGCTTTTGAAAAAAGTACCTTCGTACACTGGCATATTCCACTATGTCTTCTAAAAAGTCTAGAGAGCAGCGCTGGGAGATAAAACGCCTTCTGTAAAATGTACAACACCACGAAGAGTGAACAATATTAGTTCATGGCCTCTGAGTTTATGAACTGCAACAGATCTACGAGCTCTTAGGACAAATGGTAGGTATTCTGGATTTTTGTTGTTGCTGTTGTTGTTGCAAGAGTGCTTAACTAAGAGTCTGAAGTTCCTAAAAAGGCCAAGAACTTGTCTCCCCCTCTAGGATCCTTGAAATAGGTATTTACACCAACTTCATCAACAAGAGCATTCACTGCCATCCACAAAGAAGAACACCTACCACTAAATTCAACATCAAAAAGCTTCCAAACACTGTTTTAAAATCTGACAAGAAGTGTCACGAAAAGATTCCCCCCATCAAAGCAAGGGAACAAGTAATTTGTTATTAATTTATGTTCAGATATGGGTATATCTGTATGATGACCAAACATCTGTGTGTGTTCTCACTTCAGAACCATTGTCTCCAGCTGCAGGAGTCAGCAGACTGAGAGCCTCTAGCTGCAGCTCAATAAAATTGACAGATCTCTCCAGAAAACAATAGAGAGGGTTATTAGAGGAAGCAAAAAGTATTTGGCACACATCTGAAGTCCCAGAATGGAAGATGCAAGAATAATAGTAGGAATCATGTGAGTTAGTGCAACAGTAATAGGATATTACATTTAAGCAAAAAAAATTGTCTTTGCCAAAGTAAGATACATTACTTTTGTCCAAGTGAAGTCCTTCTTTGTTAGTAGAGATTTACAAATGAATTGTGCAACTATGACTGCAATTCCCATAGAACAATGCACTCGGATTAAACTGCCACCAGCAAAATGCTGACACCACAACTATGAGAATCCATATTTTCTGGGGTTTTTTTTTTAGGCATATATTGTGCTACACTTTCAACACAAGCCATGTAAGTTCAAATCCCAGGTTTTCTTCCCAAGTGACACAGTAACTCAACTAACAGTAACACAACTGCCATGAAAGTCAGCGTAGGAGCAGCACAGGAGACAAAAGTTGCAGGACTCTGGTTTGACAAAATCTACTTCTGGCAAAAAAGTAAAAATCAAACTTTAAACTGCATCAGAGCAGACTCTCAGCTGTTCAGGCATTCTTAAAAGAAAGAAAAGCCCACGGCTCAAACAGGTAGGAGGATGAAAAATTAGCGTCCATTTTTGTAAACACAAGAGAGGTAAATCCTCCCACAGGACTAACACCTCAGTATTGCTAGAAACTGCCTCCTACAAATCAGCAGCCATTAAGGTGCTGCTGGAGAACATTCCTGGCACAGCTTCAACACCCTTCACCAGCATTTCAGTTGTAAAAGTATTATTGTTCTTTTGCTTTTCAATGAGAACAGCACAGGAGCATTTTATGCTTTCACAAACATATGGTTCTCTAGTCTGTGTTGCCATCTGAAATGAAATAAAAAACTCCTCACAAAGTAAGGAGGTGATCACAAACCTCCTGGCACAAATGCAGCTGGTTAACATCCGCAGATTTCCTCCCCTCCCAGGGGAGACCTGGCTGGATGGAGACAGAGAGACGCCATGTATGGCAAGCAAAGGGAAAACACAGCCAATGCCAATGGGCACTGGTACAAAAAACCCATGTAGTTCTGTAAAAGGATGCTGCTGAAACAGGATGGACTCGGAGAGCCATGGCTACAGCCTCACTAACTCCACAGTGCTGCAGATGCAACCACCCACAGTCTCAACACAGGATCTCCACAGTGGAGACCCATCCAGGGTGTTACACTTCTGAACACTGCCCTGTGAGAAAAACACCTGAGCCTGCTGCTCCAAGAGCAGATCTGGGAGCAAAACCCTGATGCAGCAAAGGGAAGATCCCACCCCTTGACTCAGAACCACAATGACTCATCCCCACTCTGGCAACAGGAAACTTCATTTTTAGCTACACTTGTAAATAATTTCTGTCCTCAGCGAAGCTGTCACCTTGAAGGAGTCCCTGATGCTAAGCAAGACACTTTCTCTCCAAGCTCAAAACAGGGTGTACATAAAGACCTCTCACTAATCCAGAGAACCTGAAATAGTTTCTATGCTCAATACAACATTTTATAGCAACACAGCATCCTTACTGCAGTCTGAGACTCACTTGGAGCATGCACCAAAATTTAACACTTTTTGAATAGTCTTATAAATATACACACACACATTTGCTTTAGTTTGAGTGCTCTTCTCTTGCAACCAATTCACACTTGAACAACAGGCTGCACAGGAGGGCTCCAGTGACTGCCAGCTTCAATGACACAAAAAATGTTGAGTCACCTATCCCATGCCAGGCAGCTTCATCTGGGATAACACTTCTTGCTTATGGTCTGATCCACGGGAATTCAAAGGATTTTAAGTAGTTTACACAGTGTGTCTGTTGCTAAATGCGACCTAAATACTAAGAATACCAACATTCCTACATATGCTGTGAGTTACCTTACACACACCCTTACCCATGTGCCACCTGCCAATTAGAAACTGAAGTATCCAATATTAAATTTTGTATGGGTTCCATGGAGCGGGCTGCAATTCCAACAGTACCCTAAAGGAAGTTCAAATGTGGCTGTTTGCCAGTACCAGCAATTACCCTGACAAGCTCTATAGGGTTTTGTTCGTTGTACGCCCTTGGCCAGGAGTCACTTCCCTTTATTTCAGGAGCCATAAAAGGCCAAAGCAGGACCCTCCTACATCATTAAAAACAGCAACTGTGTTTACACAGCCAGCACCTGGAGAGGACCCACCAAGAGAGAAAACACACACAGCACATGCCCAGAGATAAGGGGCTATCAAAGCAGAGGAATTCTGGATTACGCCTTGGCTTGTTATCTCCATGTGCACACATGGACTCACATAATCCAACGCTGCTGCCAAATCCTGTAAGAGCTAAACATGCACTTTTAAAAAAGCCCACAAAACCCCCTTATGTTCAGAGAAACCACAACAAATTATGTTCAGAGCTACATTTTGACTCCTGTCCCGGGCACTAGTAGGCAGCCCACACATTTATCCTTTCTGATGGATCTCGCACTGAGGAATCCCAACTTCTGAGTGGTTCCAGCTTCAGAGTTGTCCTCTTCTGGTCCTGCCCACCAAGCACTGGCAGAGAAACTCTCTGCAGAGGGTGAACACTGGACAAGCAGCATGTGGGACCTCCAGCCCCACAGTTGACACAGCTCTTAAGTGTTCCCAGGAGAACAGGACACAGCCAAGAGCAATCTATGTATAGCACTGGTAATCCCTACACTTCCCCTCCTGTGAATTGAAAGGAAAAAGCTGGTTAAGTCACAGCTCCAGATTAAAGAGCACTGGACTTTCTGATGGCTTGCCAAGAGTATTTTCCAACTTCCCACCTACACAGGGCTACCTGCAGACACCCAAGAGGACAAGGATAATGTTTGGGGATGTCATTGTAGTTGGAAGCCCAAGTTTCTGATTTTTTAGCAGGTATTATAGTTGAATGTAAGAGATGCTAATCCTGTGCTATCAGATGTAGTTTCAGGCTCAGACAAGCCTCTTCTATTCCTGCTTCTGGGCCACTGTGTCCTCTAAGGGACAGTGGGGCAGCCCTTTGGGCACCTACAACCCTGCTCATCACTCCCAGGTTGTGCCACCAACAGCCCTCAAAAACTCATTTTAACCCCTTAATGGTGGCCCTTAACCCCTAATACCGAGCCTTACAGGGGCCAATGATCTTTCTTAAACCCATGTGCAGCTGCCATTTGGCCATTTTGAAGCTCCTCTCCCTTTTGCCCTTCTGGTTCCTGCACTTCTGCCACAGCAGGTGAACAGACCAGCTGGCCTTGTTCCCTCCTGAAGGGTGAAATTGGAAGTTTCTACGACCTTACTGGGATTCTCCCCCCATCCTGACTAACCCTCACCCCTCTGAGGGACAGGCTCATCCTGAGCCTGAGTTCAATGCACGTTCAGCTGCACCCTGAGTTCACCTCCTGCCACGACTTCTGATCCTCATCACTTCCAGCATCACCAAGCCCTGTGACAAAACCATTCAAAGATGCTGCACGAGCTGGACAGTGACACGGCTGGAGAGCTGCTCCAAAGGGCCCAGCAGGGTGGATTTGTTTCAGATGGAGCTGCATCCCTCCCCCTGATGATGCTGCTTGTTGTACCCACGCAGGCACACACCCCAGGCACTGGACTAAAATTAGCAGCATGATATCCTCTGTTGCTCTTTAGCCATCCATACTGCTAATAGATGGGTGGAATGGGGGGGGGTCAAGGATTTTTAATTACTGTGTAAAATTAGGGGCCTAATAGAATTTGGTTTCCTATTTCTCACTCGAGTTTTATTTTAATGTGATGTCCCTTTGTAAGATCCTTTACAGGCTTCAGTAAAATCACAGCTGTCAAGGGGCTGAGTTATTAATATAACAAGGACAAAAATAATTTATTGGTTTTTGGAAGCACTAGCTTAGTAACAACTGTCAAAGGTAATTTGCACAAGAAATCCAGATCTCAAATCCTGTTTACAATAGGAAGACATACCTGTCAGATTTGTTTTTCCAAGACATATTTTAAAGATTAAGCTGTATTGTTTTCATTCCTTACAGGCAAGCCAGCAAACAGATATGAACTCTGCTTGGGTTTCACTAGGTAAAATACAGGCATCAAGGGATTAAGAAAACTAGTCCCAGTTTTTAAGCTTACTTTTTAGCAACTGCCATTTCTTATGCTGCCCAGGAGATGTTTACTGTTTCCAAGTTTGCATCCCAGAGCGTGTGAGTGGGAGCACCCCTGTTCTGCTATCAGTGCCCTGTGCCTCTCCACCCTCGGTGCTCACATTAATGAGTTTCCTGCTCAAAAGCAGATTGAGTACAGCTCACTGGCAGCAACAAGTTCTCAGTAATTAAAGCCAAAACGAAGTCAGTCATTTATACTGAATCACATCAAAACCACGTCTTTGTAAAACAAATGACTTCACAAGGAATCTGTACCACGAAGTGCCCAGCACTGTGAATGCCATTTTCATGGATAGATGGTTTCAGCTCTGATGTTCATTGAGAGGCAGCGGCAGGGAAGGCACTTTGCATCACCAACAGTAAAGACAGACCTCAGTGCTCCTTCTTCACGAAGTCAGCTACTTGCTGTTTTATGGCACCACAAACATGCAGTTTGGATTTCAGGCCACCGTCCCAGGAGCTGTTTCTGACATTTGTTTAAGTATCAGACTACCAGAGAATAAATACAAGTCTCACAGTGGGGGTAGTTTAACTTATTCCTCCAGTCATCTTAATTTTAGAGAGTAAACCGAAATCAGCCACATGAGCACAAAAAGTACTTTCAGGCTTCAGAGCAGGTCCCTCTGTGAGACCTCAGGAGGAGGGAAGAGGTTTAATTCCTTCACCTTTGTGTTCTTAAGCAAGGTTTGTTCACAAAACTGAAAGGGCACCAGGGGCTTTCCTGCTGGTCCCAAGCACTGCACTGCTGCACTCCTCCAACACCAGTAAAGCCTCATGCAAGGAAAGAATGTGTCACAGCCTGCGGGACAGATGAGAAGGAACAGAACTGAAGTATAATTTGAATGAAGGTGGAGGCAGAGTAAGTGGGAAGCTCACTAAGCCTGTAGAGTTTTAAATACTAACAAGGAAAGAAATTAGATAATCTTCACAGCAGCTGCTACTTCACTGCTGATTCAAAAGCACATATGATTAAGACCTAATAGAAAATGAGTTTTGTATTCATTGCGTTTCATAAATCATATTGCTTTGTTACTAAGAGTGTTTAGACAATTCAAGGATAAAATAATGCCTTCCACTAAGCATTGTGAAAGCCAGCTGTTGCAACAGAACCACCAAACCAGATGTAAGGTTTGCTGTGCCCAGAGCCCAATCCTAAAATCCCTGCTGCTTCTCACAAAGCAGATTAGATGTGCTGGCCAGGACACCACCACTATTTCTCTGGATTTCTACCAGTTTCTGAAGGTGTTCATAGCTCACCAACCTGGTTCCCTTGTGCTTTGTGCTCTGCTTACTAAGCACTGAGCTGCTGACCAAAACAGGCACGTGAAATGCAAAGTGTGTCCTTGATGACACTGTGGGCATTATGCTAGAAATATTCATGCACTTCACTGAGAGATGATGCTGTCATTTCATCATGTGCCTTGTTAAATAAAAGCCTTCACCACAACACAAATCCTGACTTAAAAAAAAAAGGGAAAAAAGAAAAGAGAAGCTTTTAACTGGGGAGGAAAGGAAAATTTAAAACAGGCAACTGGACAAAACCCAGTGAAAGCAAGTTTAGAGAGGTCTCACAGTGTTTTTATGGGCAGTTGGTTCTTCCAACTGCATCAAGCACCCCCTCCAACCCACAGTCAAGAGGTTGCAGCCTCACCAGGGCAAAATTTCATGCTTAACTGTAGCAACCATAAGAGAGCAAGTGCAAGTCTGTCCATGCTGTTGAGCAAGAAGCTCTGACCAGCAGCAGTTCAGCCCGTGCTGTGGGGACTCAAAATTGAAACAGCTACCCAGCTGCAAGGCAGGTCTGCAGCTTGGGTACACCTTGGGTACCACCACCCTGAGCAAGGGCTGGAATAGGGGGAGCATTCCCTGGAAAGGGGTGAGGAGCCTCAGCAGTGGGGTCAGCCAGAACCAAGCTTTTAGTTTTAAAAACTCAGTATGTCTTAGAATCAGAGGGCTGCCCTGTGAAACACTTTGCTTTGCTTGCACTTATGAGATCAGATAAAGTTTCTTCATTTAACATCTTTTCCAGGGAACAAATTATAATAATTTAAGTAGGTTAAATACACAACAGCTATAAACCAAAGGTTAGAGGAGTTTAGAGCTCTGTGTTTGAAGAACTGGCTTGACAGAGTGGCTTTAGCTGAGCACCCTCCATCTGCAGTCACCTGCTCTATCAACAATACCTTGTGCTTATTATAGAGCCCAAGTTTCATTGTGCATTTTCTAAACTCAAACCACAGAGCCTGATGACTTCAGAACAACCTTCAAAAGAGGTCTCAAAAACATCTTCAAGCTCACTCAGCCCGACAGACTCACAGCTTTAACTGGCTGACAGATGGAAAACAGGAGGAACATAGGGTTTAATATACTATATATAACTAAACAATTACATTTAATATACTAAATATAGCTAAAAACACAATGCAGGAAATAAAAAATATATTTAACAGAGAATTTCTCTCTCACTTCATCTCTCTCCACCTGTTTTATTTTCCTTTCAAACCGAAGAAACCATACCCAAACCCACAGAAGAACTTGTCCGTGGCTCAGAACTACTCCCTAGATTAAAAAGCAAAGATTCTTCCATCCCTGCCTCATCCTAGAATTCAGAGTACATTACAAAAACCCAAGAACCACTGCTAGTAACTCTTCTGAACCAGCTCAGTCACAGTGCCAAGAGCACACATAGCCCTGATGGAAAAGCTTCACCTCAAGCTGGGCAGACACCCATTCCTGTCAGTTGGCAAAGAAAATCCAAATTAGGGAAGCCCACGTCTCTGGAAGTATCAAAGAGGACTCTGGGGCTAAGCAGAGTTATGGTAAAGACACTGACAACCTAAATGTGTCTTTCGTGAACCCACAGGACTCAGCTGCTGCTCAGTGTGAGCTTTGGGAACTCTGAGTGCTCAGACTGAGCAGGAGGCACTTCACCAGCTGAGATCCAGCAGGGGAGGAAGGCAAGGAGGAGAGAGCAGATAACTGGTTTTGACTGTGAATCAAAGAAATGATGTTTTAACCCAGTACACAGAGATCCTGCAGACTCCAGGGTCAAGAGTTACACTTGAAAAATAATGGTCTGATGAAGCTTTTGTTATTTTTCCTAACTCGAAGGAAGCCTGTAAAATAAATCTGAAAAGTAAAATGTTAAACAGCCATGAATGCTGTGCTGCTATAGAAGGTTTTGACAGTACATTCCAGTCCACAGCAGTGGAACACCAGGATAAGGAAACTCTGACTGTAACACTCCTACAGGACTTGCTCACTGGAGATCTGAATGGGGGCCCAAAAAATAAGTTGTACTGGGTTTTTTTATTTAATTTAGTAACATTTTCCTTCTTGGCTGATGACTTGTTTACTTGAAGCATGACTACATCATTCTGACCACCTCATCACCCCCTGTGGAGAGGAGCTTTGAGCTGGCAGCAAGGGTAAAGGAAAGGCGGAAACAGCACTTCCAGAGCATCCCCTATCCCGCAGCATCCCAAAACCTGCTGCCAGGGCTCCTGCACAATCCCTTTGAAAAGCTACAGCATTCATCCACAGGTGAAATAAGCTGCAAGTGTAGTCAATTCTGCACAGACTACTCCTGCCTGGAGAGCACTGTTACTTTTTAGCCTCTGGACTCTCTTAAATGAAGAGGTCAAATAACCTTGGTGCTAGGGGCATCTCAGATTGTCTGATCCAGACCCATTCACAGAGGTGTGCAGGACAGAAGGTCGTGGATTTTCTGATCTCCAAGTTTCCTGCCAGGCACAGAACTTACTTCTCCTGGTTAATATACCTGGCTGGGAATGACTACAGGCAGCTATAAAATATTTAATGTTGGGCACATGCAATTCACCTGCAGTTGCAAATATGAGAGCAAGCTGCTGAAGCAACCTGCTTGTTGGGGAGGAGTCTGCAGCCTTCACATTTCAGATGACTTTTATATAAAAAGTTCAGGTTCAGCCCCAAGCAGCATACCCTAGTCTACTCTTCACCTCTGAAAGGTCAAAGCTTTCCAGCTCTGACAGATCTTGCTGCTTTCTGAAAAGTACCATGAGTTCAGCTTATTCCAAATAAGGCTGAAAATCAAAACTAAGACTTTTGAACATTTTATTTTATCCATCACAACAAAATCTGTTTATTAGGAGAGGGGTTTTTATAAAAATATTTATATTTCTTGAAGTGACAACAGCAGCTAGCTTGACAGTAGGACAAAACAACACATTAACCATCATAAGCATAAAATCCTGACCAAGCATTTCTGCTGTTCCACCCAAGGAACTAATCTGATCACACCTATGTCAGCAATCTGGCATCCAATTAAGACTTAAAAGCAGAGTTAGCCCAAAGTGTTGCTGTTATCAACTACTGTTTAAACTCCCACTCTTAAAATGACCTAAATTTGCTGATAAATCAGAAATGACTGAGCTATCACGAACACTCAGTTCAGCTCCCTGACCACTGAACTCCAAGGACATTACAGTATCCTGAAACCTCAGAAGCACAACAAGCATTGACATTCAGGGCTGTTGTTTCCCTTTTTTATGCTTTCATAACCTGGCTATTTTCAGGGCCCTCTGTTATCTGTGTTTCCCCAGAAAGCTCTGCCAGTTTCAGACCCAGCTGCAGAAATTCATTAAAAATCTGTGAATGCTGATTTGTTCGCCGTTTGCTGCCTCCCTCCACTGCTTTCTGTGAGGCTTGTTCTTTGAAAGAACAAAAGAACAGAACAAGATGGAAAAGGAGAAGGGAAGAGGGATGGCAAGCAGATTAGGCAAGCTGGTATAACACAGCATTGTAATTTAAGATCCTGTAAACAGAAGATTCCTTAGGAAAAACAAAAGTGGAAGGTTAAAGTCATTAAGCTTATGATGCTCAGCCAGCAGCATGAAGAAACCAAACATCCAGATTAAAGGTGCCTCCTCTGCTGAAGTTTCCATCCTAAAGGACCTGACAGCTATTGAGAAACTCCAAGGAACTCCGGGTTACATCAGGTGAGATCTCTTGTTCCCTGGGCTGTACTGCATGTCCTGCCTGTTGCTAATAACTAACCACCAACTCTGGCAGAGGTGACGTCTTGACCTGCCCCAAGCCACACTGGCCCCATCTCATGAGCTTCTTGCAACTTCTCAATCAAGTTAAACAAGATCAAGTTTTGCAATAAAACTCTGCCCAACGATACCATCAGTTCTAGATAGAGATCTTCATGGATTGGGGCGAGCCCCAGCTCAGTGAAATCCCCAGTCACGGCATGCATTGCAGCAGCACTGGTCGCTGAACATGGAGGGAGCAAGTCTGGAGACCTTCAGATCGTGCTCCTGGAGCATTTAAGAGAGGCTCCACTGAAGAAAATTCAAAGCAGCTCTTGACAGTGACTCAAAAAGGACTCTGAGAACACCTTCCTTAAGTGGGCACTAAAAGTCCAGGATAGCAGTGCAGATCCCACCTCTCACTTCCCTCCAACCACTTCACATGCCTCTACCTTTGCAGGATGCAAGCAGTTAATCTAGAGTAGCAACATCACTCTATGGCAAAACAATACTAAGATTCTCAAGTCCCAGCAAAAGAAAACCTATTTTGTAATTGTTGATTTCTGAATCTTATTTTGTAAACAGCTCACCCAACACAGAAGGGGAGGAAGAACAACCACCACCATCCAGCAGCAAAGAAAGTCCCCAAATCGTTCTTTGTGTATTTACAACACAAGGAGATGCTTCTGCTCCATGGGCATGAAGGGATGCTCTGTTGCAGTACAAAGCACAGAACTGCCCAGTGAAAAAATAAAGTGCCCTAAGTCCCTCACCCTGCAAGTTGNAAAAAAAAAAAAAAAGAGATATGTCGGGTCTAACACATCCCCACAGGCAGCATAAAACTGTCCTTTTGTCAGAAGATGTGTGTATCTCCATGTAAAGATGAGGATCTTGTCTGATAGTTTCAGCTGATGCTCTTTTTCTTTAAACATAAAAACCAGATGAACTCTCACTCCAAATCACCCTTGAAAGTAGTATACAAACTGATTAATGCCATACAACATACCCTTTCAGCTACCTCTTCCAAGCAGAAAAATCATGGTCTGTTTTGTCATTACTCAGACAGGAGCCTTTTGATTCCCTTGATTGCCCCCTTGCACTTCTCTCTACCTTTTATTTCTGATTCATCATTCTTTTCAGGTGGACTGATTGAAATTACTATAGTGGAACAGCTAAAGTGTGGTGCCAAAGAAAGGGGACATCAAATGAGAAGATCCTAGGAATGTTTTCTTAGCGTCCTATTGACTTGGAGCAGGAAGGGGAAGGATTGAACCGTTTACATGAAATCCATCAGTCCAGAACTCCATATACACAGGCACACCAAATGCCACAGCCACAGAGGGAACTGTGCTTGTGAAGCTCTTAATGCAGAACTTGCCCTCAGGAGCTCTACCTACAATATTAAAGCAATGAAATGAAATTGCACAGCACCCCGTGCACTGGATCTTGTGGACCAGGAGTGCTGTGAAGGAGCTCTGCCACAGCAAAACCCTCACTTCAGACTTTCCTGCTCAACAAGCAGCACACAACACTGCAATCTGTGCATCCAGGACATCCAGAGAGCAGGCCCAGCTTCAATTTCTCCAAGAAAAGCAATGGGTGGTAAGTAACAGTTCAAGAAGGAAAAACACCACAGGGGGGACAACACATGAGGACTCCTAGACATTACTGAAAACCAGCTACTTCTCTTCAAAGCTACCTGAGCCTCCAAGTAGCTGTTTCCTGGGGATACACAGGACACCTCCACTGTGAGATGCACACTGAAACAGAATACCCATCAACTGCATTAGCAAGCCTCCCAGGTTTAAAGCACTGCCGACATCTCTATTTCAGCTCACTAACTAAAGCTCTGGAAGCCACTGTAAAGACCATAGAGACTTAAAGCCTTTGATACCACTGCCTATCTGCAGCCTCAGAGGGCCAGCTCACTTTACAGAGCTGTTTATGCAAGAAACTGCCTGAAAAGAGTTCTTTCAGAGCTCAAATCCCCAAGATATGAGCAAGAGCCCGCTTTCCAGTCGATTAGAAAACCAACACTTCCAAGCTGATAGAAGTCCCTTGGAAATGCAATAGTAATCTTGCTCTGAAGGCCAGAGCATCCTCCCCCGAGGCTGATTCCAGGTTCCCACCGCACAAGCATTCATTAATACAAAGAGTTACTGCAGAGACAAGCAGCAGAGAGCAGAAGGTACGACACACCAGCAGTGTGCATNAGCTACTTCTCTTCAAAGCTACCTGAGCCTCCAAGTAGATGTTTCCTGGGGATACACAGGACACCTCTACTGTGAGATGCACACTGAAACAGAATACCCATCAACTGCATTAGCAAGCTCCCCAGCTTTAAAGCACTGCCGACATCTCTATTTCAGCTCACTAACTAAAGCTCTGGAAGCCACTGTAAAGACCATAGAGACTTAAAGCCTTTGATACCACTGCCTATCTGCAGCCTCAGAGGGCCAGCTCACTTTACAGAGCTGTTTATGCAAGAAACTGCCTGAAAAGAGTTCTTTCAGAGCTCAAATCCCCAAGATATGAGCAAGAGCCCGCTTTCCAGTCGATTAGAAAACCAACACTTCCAAGCTGATAGAAGTCCCTTGGAAATGCAATAGTAATCTTGCTCTGAAGGCCAGAGCATCCTCCCCCGAGGCTGATTCCAGGTTCCCACCGCACAAGCATTCATTAATACAAAGAGTTACTGCAGAGACAAGCAGCACAGAGCAGAAGGCACGACACCAGCAGTGAGCACGGAGGAAGCGTCCTGCCTAGCAGTGACCCTGACAGCTCCACCTGGAAACAGGAAAATGCAGAAACTGGGCTGGGGAAAAGCAGGAGCCAGGGTTCGGGGTTCCGCAGACCTGCAGCCAGAGCCTGAGCGAGCGATCCCCTCCGCAGATCCCACTCATCCTCCGGGGCATCCTCCTTCCCCGGGGCCAAGCCGCGCTCCCGCGGCCGGGATGGGCAGCGCTCCCCGGCTGGATCCCCGCGCCCCTGCGGCCGGGCTGCCGGGGCAAGGTGCTCCCTCCCGGGGCCACAGCGGGGCCGGCGCCGCCTCCCACGGCCGCTCTCCCCGGGAGCGCCCGTTTCCCATGCCCCGCTCCCCCCCGGCCGGCCGAGGGCCCTGGGAAAGTCCGACTCTTCCCAGGGCC
>VYXB01004989.1:1306172-1390466 GCA_013397135.1 Pachyramphus minor | reverse complement strand
GGCTCCGCCGGGTCCTAGCGCCGCCGGCCCGGGCAGCGCGCGGGGCCCCGCCGCGCTCAGGGGCTGCCCCGGTGGATGGGGGGGACCAGGACCGGCACCCCCGGGCCCCTCCCGGGCCGTCACGCTGCCAGCCCCCTCCTCCCCCGAGTGCTTCCCTGCCACAGCCACAAGCCCACCGTGTCCCCGCACAACCACCCCCTGTATCCCCTAGCAAATACCCACCGTGTCCCGTTGTATGGCTTTTTTAAAACTTCTCCACCCACTGTCTCCCCACCCAAACCCTCGGTCGCACGGGTGGTCTCCCGTTCCCAAGGCCTCCTGGACTTCCTGCAGGCAGGAGGGCACATCTGTTAAACCCATCGCGGGCGGCTGTGCGCGTCAAAGCGCTCCTACAAAAGCGAAGGCGGTCGATCCTCTTGCTCCATCTCAGCAGCCTGGGATCCAGCCCTCCTGCAGCTGGCAGGGCTGAGCTGGACCCCAGCTCGCCGACCCCGAGGGTGCAGACCCCCGTGCACAGCGCCGAGACTCACCAGCAGCCCCGTAACCCGTGCAAAGGGATGGATCCCCACGCTCCCAGCTCCTGAAGCAAAGCCAAGGCAGTGCTGATTATGGGCCGTATATGGGCAAGGCAGACCCGGGTCTGCGAGAACATAAACTTAGTATTTATCTCCACAAAATGACTCAAGGCATCTCAGTCGCTTCCCAGACTGGTGTGTTTACACTGCACAGGATAAACATACCCCTCAGGCTCTTGAACTGGTGTCTGCCATGTCCCAGGATGATGCTCTGACTGCCTGCCAAGCGAGAAAGCTCTGCCCTTTCCCTTCGTCTGAGGATGTTGATGTGCTCTGACGGTGTCCATGCCCTTGGGCCTGGAAGGGGAGATTTGGGAGCTGCCCTGGGAGTGAAGACTTTGGACCTGAGAACAGCAGCGTGTGGGTGCTGGTACCCTCTGTGTTCCTCTGAAACTGAAATGCAGACTCCCATGCTTCCCACCTCACACGCTCTGAAGCAGCTTGTGCTCCCAAGCAGGATTTTGCCCACACAGTACATATGTTAAAGTACAGACCAAATCTGCCATTAATGAGGGACTACTGAGATGTTTGTAATTAAGCTGGAATTAATGAATTTGCACTGGGCAATTAGAATGGTGAATGTTCTTGCCAAACATGCTTGTAGAAGTACAAAGCAACTCTTGATATTGCTTGTGGTCTACATCAGCAATCAAACCCATGCCTGACGATATGGTCTGAAATATGGGCACTGAACAAAAGATAGATTTTGAAACTGTCCTATAAAACATATACAGGTTTTATGTCTTTTCATATGGCTGTTTCATAAGATCCTTTTTTTGTATACTGTTGAAAGTGGGCCATCGACATGTCTTACAGTATGTATTAGTAATAAAAGGATTAAGATAGGAAACATAAGACAATGTGTTTTTGTAGGTTTCTATTAAAAATCCTACAGTGAAATACAAACTCTCCACTTAAAATCTTGAGAACATCCTCAGTATCTTATGCTATTCAATATAGGTCAGGTTTTGAGCCTAAATTATTTGGCAGAACCATCTCATATCACAGCTGTGGAAAAAAATAGTTTGGGATTAAAAGGAATTAAAATCCTTCCTGCTGGCAAGACCATCAAATAAGCCAAGGGATAAATAGGCATGGAAACCTGTGTAGGCTTGCTGCAAACAATTCTCCAGAACCCAAGATTGGATTTTGAAAAATAAATGTGTGGCTTTTTTGTTATTCTTTCTTTGTAAAAATAGCTGTGGGATGTAAATCGTCCCACTGAGTCAGCACAGAAAGGAGCAGCCTCCGTGGCTTAGTGGGTTGCTAACTTCAAAGCTGAATTTAGCAGTTTGAATGTTGCTGCTGTTAATGTTGGGGAGCTTTCATCTACGCCTGACAGGCGAACTCGTTCGCGGTGTCTGAGTACAGAGAGCACAGTGCTGTGTTTCAAGGAATCTGATGCTAAAATAGATGAGTGGCACATCAGCATCACTTCCAGAAGTGACAGCGACTGGGTATGACCTTGAGCAACCTTTTCTCCATGCAGGGAATCCCTGGAGTGGGGGGACAGAGGAACCCTGAGCTCATACATGTTCTCTCATTCGTGAGTGCTTATGCTGTTTTGGAGCACGGCTGGATTCTCCACCCCACTGCTGCACAGCAGCTTCAAGTTCTGGGATGAAGCCACTCCAGCCTTAACCACCTCAAAATCCCTGGACAAAGAGAAAGACAGATAGATTTGCATTTGCAACAACATTATTACACAGATGTAAAGCATCACTCTGAATCTCCCATACCCAACTCACGCTCATTTTGCTCCTGGAGCTTCTGCTCTACCTTAAAGGAAGCCCTGGGCTGTGTGGATACATGTCTGAGGAATCAGGGGTATTGGAATAAGGAGCTGGTGTGGAACAGGACAAGCCTGCAAGTCCTTATTCCAATACTATATGGGGAGTAGAGTCACCAAGGTCACAAGGATTTTTCTATGTGCAAGAACTGCAGGATTTGGTCTAAGCATCTGGTATGAGACAGCATTTTAAAGTACATATGTGGGCTGGGTGTTATATTTTT
This sequence comes from Pachyramphus minor, assembly GCA_013397135.1. NCBI lineage: Eukaryota > Metazoa > Chordata > Aves > Passeriformes > Tyrannidae > Pachyramphus > Pachyramphus minor. Next base: position 1,387,878 of record VYXB01004989.1, on the reverse strand, counting down.
TGCAAAATCATGGCCCAAAATCAAGAAAGATAAACAGGTCATACGTATATTTAGACTGGGAACCAGAAGAGCAGCTTCCATTTTGAGGAACTGGTGGTACTAAGATAAGGCACCAGGAATTTCTGTACACATTTTTGTAGCCTAAGGAGAGTGGGAATGGGGATTCAAGAGGCCTCATGGGGTACCAGGGTGGTCTCAGAAGTCTTGAGGGGATGATTCATAAGGGCCACATGCATCCAGAGCTTACTGTCCCCTCTCTCTGGAATCAGCTCTAATCCAAGTACCTTGGAAATTTGACCCAAATTTCCTGTCATAGCTTGATCTTTTAAATTCTCTCCTGGAATCAATACACCCAAGGGAACCAGCACTCTTTGGAGCTCAGCTTCACACTCACCACATCCACCCAAACACCAACACCCCACTTTTTGGGACTGTATGCTCTCCTGAGCTCACCTTCCTCCTTCTCTTCAGTATGTCCCAGAAAACATCCGAAGGTGCCATTCCCTATGTGTGCTACATATGTAAGAAATGATGAAACCCTTCCTAACTGCACTCACATGTTGGATCACTCCTGCTCCCTGCTGGCACATCCGTCTTCATCGCTTTCCTCCTGCATCCCAAACCCTGTCAAACCAGGTTTCACTCAAGCCATCAGTCCCACCAGTGTGGGACTGTGCGACCTGCTGTGGTTTTAAGCTGCCTCCAGAGGGTTCCAGTTGTGTTCTGGTTTCCCTTGGCCGCTGCTGGAGCGGAGTGGCTGCGTCCCCTGGATTGCCATGTGCTCACCTGTGGTGGTGACACAACTCTCTGCTCTGGCTTCAGAGTCACAGTTACAGCAAAATCAGCTGCGGATCCCCAGGAGGCAAACACTGCCAGCAGACCTCTGTGCTGATAACTGTGTGCCTCGGAAAATGACTCAGGCTCTCCTGTGTGACACAAAGTATTTAAAAGATACGGAGCTGATCGATTGAGTCATATCTCTCTGCACTCGGGAGGGCCCTGTGCTCAAGTCATAAAAATGTTGTGTGGTGTTTACATGGGGATTTGTGAATAAATGAATCAAACCTTCTCCCCTGAAGCACGTGGCACTGCATTACGCGCTGTTATTAACAAATCCAGAATTTTCATGGGAGAATCTTGTAAAATTTGCTTTCTGGAGAGGTCGCCCTGGAGCTCAGCACATCCAAAAGCAGGTTTGGCATGAGTAGAGTGTGCAGCACAGTCCTGCTGGAGCTGGAGAACACTTGAAGGGTTGGTGACAATGTTCAAGGCAGAGCAGAAAGTTGTGATACCCAAGGGATGCAAGAGGAACATGAACTTTGGCTCAAAAACTCCTCCAGTTAAATTCGCTTGAGATAAAGGAGCAAAGGAACTCCCCAAATCTCTCTCTTCCAAGAACCATCATTGCTTGCTGGACTTGCTAAACCTATCCATGACTTCACAGCCTCTTTTCAAAAATTAAAGGCGCATTCTTGTGCTCTGTTCTGAACATCTGAGCTGTTCCTGTCCCTATCCCCTCTGAGCTCTTGGCTGTGCATTGCAGAGCTCTACATGAGGCTGCCAGGGTCTGTGCTGCCTTTTTCACACATTCAGGGCACATCTGACCCTGGGAAGGACCTACACAAGAATGTCCATCCTACTTAAATTCCCAAAAGAGGATTTAAGCAAGGCTTCAGTAATGCTCGGAATGAGTTTTCCTGCGGTGAACGGAAGAGTGAAGCTGTGTTTCCAAAGCCAGCACTATAAATGGGCACTGCACACTGGCCAGATCCCACCTAAAAGCTGAGAAGGTGGGGCTCAGGCTCATGAAAATAAATCACCTTCAAATTATCTATTGCCATGAAGGCAATATCACCACAGAAGGTTGTGAGGGAGAAAGATCTGACATGCATATCTTTGTTTTTAGTGGTTTTGGTTCCTGCATTGCAGCCCGCCGTGTTCCCAGCACAGTTCCCTTTTGCTTTGAGCTTGTTGCACTTCCTGATTTCCTGCCAGCACCGTCTGCCTTACACATGCATCAGAGGAACCTTTGTGTGGTGGCAGGTTTCTTTTTTTTCCCTGAGATGGAGATTTATACTCACAGCTCATCATGCACAAATTTATTTCTTACAAAATTTTACAAATCAAGCCTAGAGAGTAGCTGAAACTGTCAGTTTAGCGGGAGGCTGATGCACTGGGAGGATCAGGGGTTTCTTTAAGCTGAGAGCAGGGATCTGTGCTGTGAGGATGATTAAGCATGTGCAGATGCTTAAAGATCAGGAAGCAAAAGAGTTGCAATGGTCTGTTACCAGAATTGTTTGGCCTGACAGGCAATAAGGGAACCACTCGTTGCTATTTTGGAGGGACTAAAAGTGAACAGAAATGGTTACACCAGCGCTCTCCCAGACTTCTGTGCAATTTCAGATCCAGCCCCTGACCTGAGTGAACCCAAGCTGGGCTCTGAACCCATTCCTCTGGGAAACCAGTTTGTCTGCCCAGATGTCCTACCTACATCACATCACTGGTGACATCAGAGCTGTAATTCATCTGAACAAAACAAACATGAACTGCCAGAAGGACTGATCATGGGACAGCTTCACTTCTGCTGTATTGCTCTGAGGGTAATTTCGGTGGATTTCTGAAGATTATTGTGTAAAACCTCCTTCTTGTACTGAGTGGGACTGTGGCAACAAAATGGATTAACTCTGCAAAAAGCATAGATTGCTGGGTCTGGTACACAGATGCCCCTTGGAGTCATTAGCCAAACTCCAGTGGGTTATTAAAGGCTGCTGTGCTGTGGGGAAGGCAGGATCTGCCTGTTGGGCTGAATGCTGCCCTGTGTGTTCCTGCAAACACGTTACCTCAGGCGGAGCTGAACCTCCACATGGAAACCTCTGGGAAGCTCCAGGGATCCTTGTAGGGCTCAGATTTCTTCCTTACAGCAGAATAGTTCGAGTCTGAGGCTGCCTGCATATCACCAGATCAATACATTTATCTGTCAAGAATGACTTGAACAAAAGACTGACAAGCATAATTATGACAATTAATGGACCTCAGCAATTGTTCACCTTTCTGCTACATGGTGAGGAGGTAACAGCAAGCCAGGGCCTGGGTAAGAGAAGAGAAATTCCAGCACTGGATCAAGTGCAGAGTATAAAGTTTAATTTACTTCAACAGCTTGCTCAGAGGAGCACTTTACTCAGACCTGACAAAACTATTTTTTGTTTTTATAGTTATGGGACTGCCCTAACTATGAAATATGTGTCCCTGCCAGCCCCTCAAACACACCCTGCACAAGATATGGGTGAAAATGCCTGCTGGAAGAAGGCAAGAAGCAGTATAAATAAAAATTAAAGTCCTATAAATTAGGGTGGATTCTGCGCTGCTCTTGTGCAAAGGGAGGGAAAAAAATCTGTTGGAAAAAAAAAGAAATTGAGGACTTCATTATTTTTGGCAAGACTTCTGCACCTTTGCTTATCAAGGGCTTGTCATGGCGGGGGGATTATTTTATGCACTATAAAAGTTCCCTCCCTCCTTCAGTTCTCCTGATCCCAGGCTACCTCCCTACAATCTGAGGGGCCCCTTTATGCAATCACACCTCTATTTTTTTTTTTTTGGCTGTGATATTTCTAAAAGACAGTTTTATCCAGTTCACTACCGTGCTCAGTGCTGCTCTGGGTATTGCTATCCCCTGCAAGTCGGTCTGAAAAGGGACAGTGCTGTCTACCTGGGACCAAGAGGTGAATGCAACAGTGGTGACCCTGATCCTCTTCGCATGGCCGTGATCTAGTGAACGTTTTGAGCTGGAAAAAATCAGCCCTGCAACTCTGGTGACTCCACAACTGCTCTTGGCAGCCTTTTCAGTGCTTGATAACCCTTCTGGTAAAAAACTTTTTCCTGATATCCGATCTAAACCTCCCCTTGTGCAATTTGAGGCCGTTTCCTGTTGTCCTACCTCTTGTTACCAGGGTGAAAAGACCAAACCCCACCTGGCTACAACCCCCTTCCAGGTGGTCGCAGAGAGCAATAAGGTTCCCCACTGAGCCTCCGTTTCCTCCAGGATGAGCACCTCCAGGTCCCTCAGCAAATTTGTGCTCCAGACCCTTCCCTGGCACCCAGCGAGCTCTGTAAAACTGTGGACAGGAGGAGGATGCCAGCCGGCTCAGTCATTTTTCAGCCCGGGAAGTTCAGCTGCTCTGAGCTGTCCTGGCAGCAGCCGCCCCGCGGGACTCCCGCAGTCCATCCCCGCGGCCCCAGAGCCATCAGGGGCAGACCTTGCGGTGCTCCTCGGGGGCTGAACCGCATCCCCCGCGCTCCGGGAGCGGTCCCGGCCCTGCCCGGCGGTGCCCAGCAGGCGGCACTGCCCGCCCGCCTCTCTGCCCGCTCCCACCGCTCCCGCACCGCTCCCGCACCGCTCCCGCACCGCTGGGCGCGGGACTGCCCCACGCAGGGCTGGACCCCCTCCCACCCCTTCTCCCCCTCTTAATTTGGGATTTTGGGGTTGGGGCGGCAGGAAGGTGCTGTAGAATAAAGGTGCTGCTCTTGGCTGTCTGCGCTTTGCCTTCGCTCTTGTGAACGGGCAAACACGCGCTTAAGCAGCAATATCTGTGGATAAAGGAAACGATGGGGCAGCAACCAGGGAAGGTACTGACTCCAGTACTCCCTCTCTGGTCTCTTGTTTTGTCCCCCTGTTCTCCACCTGTGCTCAGGAACACCCCAGCCTGGCTCCTGGAGCAATGTTGTGGCTACAGGGATGCTCGGTGCAGTCCTTCCCATCTCATCCCAGCAGAAAAAAAAAATAAATTAAGAACAGTTTATCCATGTGAAAAACAGCTCCCAGCGATCCTGCCAAGGTTAGTGCAGATTGCTGAGCTGGTGCTCTGCTGTGAGCCACAGCTGGGCCTTACACACTGACCTTTTCCAGGCATGCAGGACACCTTGGGGAGAGGGAACACCCAAGCCCTCCCATGCTCCTTCTCCCTGCTCTCTCCAGGGACACATCCCACCTGTCCACTCATGTGCTTGCTCCTCACTTCTCAAAGGAAACCATGGACTTTTTCCAGGTCAAACAAGATCCACATGTGTATGAAATCTGGGTAGGGATTTAATCAAAGCAAGTTTGTACATGAGGCCCTGCAGTGTTTGACTTTGTCACTACCCTTTGACAAGCCACCAGGCCATCCTACATGAGGAACAGGGTCTGGGTAGTCTGTTCTCCAAGCACAAAATCCCGGGGAAGAACACGGTTCTGATCCAGGGTGAGGGCTGCTAAGAGATGTCTACTCCTCCTGGCACCAGTCTGAGGGTCTGCTCCAGTGCAGGGCTGAGGTCGCTGAATGTGCTGCTCCACCAGCAGTGACTTGGCTGCTCCAGGGATCACCTGCATGGCTCTTCCTTGCCCAGCCTCTCCTGGGGCACTGAGTGAGGAGTTTCTGAGTGCTCTACCCGTTAACTGGTCCTTATGAATTCCCCACTGCCAGGCCCGGCAGGACAGAAGGATTCACTCCCAGCGTGGGTGGGATGCTGAGGCCTCTGAGCTCTCCGTGTCACTTCACCCTGCCCTCCTGTTAACTCTCCTCAGAGGTATCGTTGTGGGAAGCAGAGCAATTTTCCAGTTCCTTTGTGATCCCCACTGAGCATTGCTCCACTTTGATTTTCTTTCTTCCTCTTGTTGACTTCTTAGCTCCTATAAACAGGAAGATGACAGCAGGAGTCAACCACAGAGCAATGGATTTACACACACAGAGTCAGTGTGGCCTCATCCCAAAATAGGGACAGTGCAGGAGAAAGCAAAGCTCAGCAGAGGAAAGATGAAGAGAAACACCTCACAAGTGAGATGTGTGGGTTATCCAGGGGAGCCTGTTGTCATCTTGGACACAGAAACAACATGTAAAGCAGAAATAGGCAGAGAACTGACCTGATGCAGGAGCATACCTGAGAGGGTACCCAGACCAGCAGGATGTATTCCTTGCATTTTTCCCCCTTCCAGTGTGGTACATGGCCCACACCACATGCTGAGAGAGGTGTTATGCCTCTCCATCACCCCATTCCTATCACAGCTGCATTCACTCAGGACATCTCCATCCTGTCCCAGAGGATTGGATGTGTCTGCCCTGGGGTGTACAGGGCATCTTCCTCCCCATTGCTCTGCGTGGCTGATTTTGTAGAGCAGATCCTCTTGTCACCCAGCTGTGATGGTGTCCCCTGGGTAAGCAGACCCCTCCGAAGGCTGGGCTGTTAAACAAGCTCCTTTCATGTTCCAGCAGCAGCTGTCTCTACATTTATAATTGGGTCAACACTTCCCTGTCTTTATAGCTGGTACAGAGGGGGTGAGCAGCAGGATTTGTCTGACAGAGCACTTTTTAAGGCCTGACAGACACACTGTCTTATCCTTACCCTTATCAGGAGCAGTTTTCTGCTTATTCACCTGTAGGAAACACAGGTACAACACATTCCTCTGTCAGCAGGGAGACCTCCCCAGCTACACTGGGGGATCAACAGAATGGGCAGAAGCCTCTCTGTGAATGTGAATAACTCACCCCTGGGAATTTGGCCTTCCCCAGTCACTGCCTCCCTGACCTGCTGAGCAAACACAGCTCTGTTAGCTTAAGTGCTCAGGAGTGCTCTCCTGGTCACCCTGCCCAGGCTACCCTGGCTAACCATTAGCAGGGGGCTCCTCCAGCTGCAGACAAGTGTTGCCAAAACACAGCACAGTGTGGCATGTGCTCAGCAGAAGAACCCTCCTCCCCTCTGACCTTGGTTCCCTCACCCTTTTCTCACAGGAGCTTCTTGGGAAGCAGCAGAAATTGTGACCCTGAGCTGATGCCCCAAGGAACTCCTCCTCCCTACCTTTCATCCAAGGATCCTGTCCTCTTTTTCTCTTCTTCTGCTGCGCATGAGCTTTGTCTTTGGTGCAAAAGTATTTCCCATCAGCCTCGGCTTCTTGCAGGATATCATCTTCATATGGGGCAGCCCCCTATACCAACAAGAACAGTCAGTCTACAAACTACCCTGGATTTCCCAGGGAGCTAATGGCATTGACAGGGACCTTAGTGATCATTGCTATGGAGTGATGACAAATGCTATTGTTCATAAACACTCTTGTCTAGCTGGAAAGAGTGATACTTCTATCCCTCAGCCACAAGTTGTGTAACAGGGTGGGAATGAGGTTTGGCACCTGATGCAGGAAGAGCCATCACCTTCTGGAGGGAGCTTGGGCAGGGACAACCTGTCTTATGCCTCTTGGACCTGGCAGCCTAAGCTGATGGCTGAGGAGAACAAACAAACCTCGCTGTCCGTTGTGTCTGGCTCATCGGATTCCTGCTTCCCAGACTCAGCATCATTGTCATCTAAGGAAACACAAAAAGAAGGGCTTTTTCTGGCTGGCAGGAGGCTTGATAAGCTCATGAGCAGATACAAAGGCACTGGTCTGGGCTCTGAGAGCCACTGAGGCAGAAAACAGGTTTAGCAATAAACTGTGTTGCAAAGCAGAGACACTGCGAGCTTAGTGGCTTGGAATGAATATTTATGGATGATCCAACAGGATTCTGTTGGGAAACCAGCTACCAATAAAGCTGTATCTGTAGGACTTTGCTGCATCAAGGATTGCAAGTGGTTTTGCCTCTACATTCAGGTGGGAAGCTGAGAGGTATTTAAACCCCAGACTGCACCTTCCCATTTTAGCCACAGGTGAGGAGAAGCGTATTTCTCACACATTTGCTGCTGGTGTTGGTCAGTGCCGAGGAGCAGGGGAAGGAAAGGCAGTGGAGACACTTTCCCGCCCAGCAAAGGATTTTGCTGCACATAGACCCCAAGGCTACAGAACCCCAGACACAAACCTGCACACACCCGACCTCTGCACAGAGTGAATCTGCACGAGTTGGGGGCCAAACCTTGCTGGTGGTGGCATTACTCTCTCTGCACCCACACCAGCACACCGGTGCTGGCCATGGAGGGCAGAAAGGGCTGTGCCCTTTTCTGAGGGGCAGGGCCATTCCAGAAGCTCTATACTTCTTGGTCATGACACCAGGTCTCGCTGGGTGGGGCTCAGCAGGGCAGCCTCCCTGCCCAAATGGGAGAGCAAATGAGGCTGCTTCCAGGCACTCCTGGCGTCCCTGTAGCCTGATCCCATCCTCACCTTGTCCTTCTGCAGGTTAAGGTTCACTAGAAAGTGCAGAAGTTTTTGTGTCTTATTTCCTGGGCTTTGTGTCAAGCTTAAGGTGAGAACTGAAGAAAGTCCTGTATTCCCACACCCAGAATGTAATCAGCTGAAATTCTTCTGCCATGATGATATCTCCTTAGCATGTAAATCACAGAGGACTCCCCCCCCCCTTTTTTTTTTTCCACGGTGAAAAATTCTGCTCCGGAGAGTGTTCCCAAACCACTCTGACACGCCCAGACCAACTAATCCAGGCGAGCTCAACTTTCTGGCCAAGCCAGTAAGGCTGGTCCTGAGCAGCTCTCAGCAGACGTGCTTCCTGCTCCAATCCCCATGGCTGCTGCCTCCCACCCACCTGGACAAACCTGGCACCCGTGTCCCCTGGTGGTCAGGCAGGGAGAAAGCCTTGAGAGGGTTCTTATGGGGGAATGGAGCAGGGAAAGACCAGGAAAGCATCCTGATCTACCTCCTCCAGGTACCAGCATCCCTGTCTCCATGCTCAACTCTTTGTGCTGTGCCAGCACAAGGCACACACTGGACTAAGGGGACAGACATGGATGGTTTTCCAGTGTTAGTCCTGCAAACTTCTTGCGTTTCCCCCATCTCTGCTGGGAACTTCTGAACTTCTGCTTCCCTGAGAGTGGTGGGTAATGCTGGAGCAGCACTATCTTGTTGCTGCTCACTCTGGAGTGGGTTTTGCCAATAGGTCAGAGGTACATTGACCTCTTTAGCTCCTGGGAATTCTGTGTCACCAGGCATGGAGTGGAGGGTGCTGTTCATGGGTGGCTCCTGACCATGCTGGGCAGAGACACTGGGCTTTTCTCCAGAACAGCTGAAGTAACTTTCTCCCTATAGATACTGAGCCAGGATTTTGGACATCTCTATGGTTGCACATTGAGCTCTCAAGGACAGAAATGTGAAACCTGAATTTCCCCCAGTGGCCCAAAAGTGTTGGGAGCCAGGAGCACCTGAAAGTGTTGCTCCTGTTGGTGCATTTGCAGGTATGTGCAGAGCCCAGCACAGAGCTCCGGGCTGGGAGATGCCTTTGCCAAAATGCACCTTTTGCTCTTGCCTTCTCAAATGTCACATTTGCCTGGGGCTTCTTACCTGCTTCTGCCTTCTGTTCACTCACATCCTGTCTCACCCCGGACTCAGGAAGGGCCTCTGTGTTGCTCGGTGCGGAGTTGTTTGTCAGATGTGCCCGTGAGAGTGTGAGCTGTGGGATACAGGGATACAGGGAGCACAAATGCTGCTGTCTCCAGGCAGGAGGAAAGGACTGTCCCTAGCTTTACATGGTGACTGTGACCCATGGGGACCAGCATCACAGATGCATTTCTGTGCACTGTGGTGTTTTAGAGGGAGCCAAGCACATATTCTGCACCAGCTTGCAGGAGTGGGCACAGGCACTGCCTGTCCTTGGGCTCAGATGGAAACACCACGGGCACCGGAGGGGAGATGGGGAATGAGAGCCCAGGCTGAGCAGCTCTGGCTCTGCCATGTGCAAATTGGCTTCACACGTATCGAAGCCATCCTCCTAACAGTGGTCACAATGTTGCCAGCAGCAGGGCTGGACACCCTGGGGAGGGGAAGGGGCCACAATTGGTGTGGCTGTACTCACCACAGCTGCATCCTCTTCCTCCTCCTCTTCCTTCTTGGCAGCACCAGGCAGTGCCCGGGTGGCACTGGGCCAGTGGTAGGGGAAGCGCAGGTCGTCCCGCTGTGCCCGATGTCTCCCGCTAGGGCCGCGGGCTGTCAGCTCAGCGGGGCTGTCCCCGCACACCCGCAGCTCCCGGCGGTGGTGCCAGTCTGTTTCCCTGCCACGGCCTGAGTCTGACAGATCCAGTGGCGCGTCTGCATCATCATCCCTTGCCTCCTTCACTTTTGCTCGGAGCTCGGGGCGATCCCGGCTCAGCCAAAGCTCCTTCTCTTCCTTCCCATCCGCGGCATCCTCCAGGAAGGACCTTTCCTCCTTGCATCCCGCCGCGATGCTCAGCCACGGGGAGAGGGGCCGCTCCTCAGGGGTGAGCTTGGTGTCTCCCTCTGCCCGCTGGCCTGGCTGGCACTGCTGCATGAGGAGGTGCTGCAGCCGCTCCCGGTGCTTGAGGAGGTGCAGTTTTTCTTCCAGGTGCTGATCCCTCACGTACACCATGGTGGCAGGGAGCTTCAGCAGGGCTGCGTGGTCTTCCCAACCATCGCGTGACCGTGTCCTGCCCTCGGCATCTTTGGTCCTGAGCAAATGGCTGGAGAAGCTGCTGCTGTCCCGCTCAGACGAGGTGCAGTGACTTGCCAGCCCCAGCTGGTGCAGGGAAAGGTGCTTGTGGAGGAGGCAGAGCTGCTCTCTCCGGGTGCTCAGTTTTAGGGCTTCGTAGGATGGAGCAGCCTTGGGGGAGTCCAGTTTGCTTGTTGTTAAATAACTAAAAAAAAAAAAGCAGTGAAAAAGTAATTACATTAACTAGAGGGCTCTCCTATGGTTTCTCAGCCCTGCATGATATGTACATGATCTGACCCGCTCTTTCTGTGCTCTATTGCAGCTCTTGGCCTGTGCATCACATTTGCCTTTGGGTGCTGTGCTGGGGAGGAGGGTCCTGGTGGCCAAGGGGGTCAGGCAGCAGGTCTCCTCACTGCAGGAAACCATCCCCACCCAGCAGCAATCCCCTGTCCCTGGGCCATGGCAGGTCCAGGCCGTGGGTTGAGTGAGGGTGACGATGCAGTGGGCTGAGTGAGGGTGAAGATGCAGTGACCACTCACATCAGCACTGCTGCTGAGGAGTGACTTTTCAAATCATGCTTTACAGCCAGTAGCATCCTACCCACCCCCCTGGGCTTTCTTAGTGCCTTGGTGGACCTGAAGACCCCCAGGACAGAGGAACAGCCCACCCTGCCCTAATCTCACTCAATGGGAGCCTTTTACAGCCATGCTAAGAAGGTTGGCACAGTGCATTAACCCTGCTATTGCTGGTTATTTGCCTTCCATGAGTGCAAGCTTTTCCCAGGAACACTAAGCAGAACTACTCCCACTCTGGAAAACTTGCTACAGGTGAACTCACTAGCCTTGCTCAGCCCTCTGTGCTCCTGAAATCCATGGGGAGGATAAGCCTGGGAAGTGCTGAGCCCTGCAGAAAAGCCCATTAGAATAGATAAGGAGGAGCAGGGATTCTTGCCTGCTGTGGGACAAGTGCTTCTCGTGGCTGCAGGTGGGGGCACCTGGTTCACTTTATGGGTCTGCCTGAGAAGCTGGAATAATAAGAGGCTGATCTTGTTGGGCTGGATTCCAGCCATTTTTTACTGGCATAAACTGGGAGATTCCCCCCTCCCCACAGCTGTGGGAGAAATTTGGAGAGGAAGGTGGACAGACACAGTGAATACTGGCCATCTCACCCCAGTCTGCCCAGTGGAACAGTGCTATAGGCCATGGATCAGGCCCACACCACGACCCAGGAGTGGGTACTCACGCCTCAAGGCTGGGGCTGTGCTCACGCTCCGGAGGGAGAGGAGTCTTCCTCGCTGGTGGGGACACTGCTGTCCCTGAAGGACTTTTTTCCAGGAGACAGGGCCTGGAACCGGGTCTCACCAGGGCAATGGTTCCATGCAGCTGGTTGGAAATCCTCTGGGATGCCTGTGGCAGAGGGGAGAAAGTCCAGGTGAGCCATTCTGCTGTGCACCCTGGGCTACAGGGAGCTGGGATGCATCTCTTCACCAGTGAGAACAAGACAGGCAGCTCCTGAGTGCTCTGTTTGATGATTCTGCTCAACAGCTTGGCAAGATTTTTATTAATTTTAACTGGGAAATTTCCCCCTCATGCTTTCTGGCGGGATCTACTGCACTCTCTATTTTTTGGCTGTGCTGATTTGTAGAGCAGGAGGTCTTGTGTCTCTGCTCAAGTCATGATTCAGTGGCTTCACCAAGATAAGACCCTGTAAATTCCCTGGCCTTTACTCATGTAAACTCCTGGCACACACAGGTTTGGTGGGTGTATTTGTAGTGGAGTACCTGGTTGTGAGGCCAGGACATCATCATCTCCATCAGCTGCCATGAAAGGCTCACCACATGTTCTGACTTGACTTTCCCCTGCCCACCTGGAGATGTCACCAGCTCTTCCTGTGATCCCTATTAATTATCCCCACAGCCTGCCTGCAGCCTTACCAAAACCCCTTTTCACCTGCTCTTTCAAGTTTTTTTTGTGGAGGTCAGGTAAGCAAAACCTGTGCCAAAAGAGAAGCACCTATGTGGGTGTGTATGTGGGCTCGATTTCCCATGATCAGGAGCAGGGCTCCAGGTCCTGCAGTCTCATCTCCCAGTGTCACCATATCACTCAGCAACCCTCAGCTGGCACACTCTCTGTATTTGTGTTTGCATCAATGCACAAGAAATATGCAACCACTGAATGCCAGGCCCTCTGACAATACCAATATTCATCAGGCTGCACATGGAGAGACATCTGGATCTGCTCTTGGGCAGGGCTGTTGTGGTGTGTTTGTTCTTGGTACCCACAACTCCCACAGTTTATATGTTCTCCAGGCTTTTCCAGCATCCACTGTGCTCTGGCTTCTTGTTCACCCAGGTAATGGAGAGCTGACTCTGTGGCTCAGGATAAGCTACACTGAAATGTGGCTCAGCACAATCTCCCCAGCTCCTTCATTCCTCACGCGATTCCCCAGTGAGACAACTGAGAGAGGAACCAGAGCAATGGGCAGAGGACTCAAGGATGCTGGACGCGTTGTTGAAGGAGAAACACTGATGTTCACATTCACAGCAGGGACAGGAGACTGTGTCAAACTTCACATGCTTTGCTTGCAGCAAGTGGCAATTTCTGCAGAGAGAATGCACCTGGCATTTGGTAGGTGCCCTCCTTGGCACTGCCCAAGCCTGGTTAATTGTTTCACCCTCTGAGTGCCTCCTACTCTTTCGCTATCCCAATCTGCTTGTCTTGATCCAGTTCAGATGACCACAGTGGTGGAAAGAAGGCCTGAGGACATTGGACCACCTCTGACAACTCACCATTTCTGCAAGGCTGACTTCTTGGAGGACAGTGCCTGGGGAAGCCCTGCTGCTTGGAGAGCTTCTCTGTGCTGCAGGCTTTTCTGCAAAAAAAAATACAAACAGTTGCCCAGAGCTGCTTCAGCCTTGCCCTGCAGTGTGCTGGAGTCTCACAGCCTCCCAGGGACCTACTTGGCTGGTACCAACCACCTCTTACTGAAGACTGAGTCAAAATTTCCTTTTGGCTCAAGTCAGCACCCAATGGAACGTGCCCTCCATTACATGTGTGGTTGGGCAAGGCAACAAAATGGTCTTTGCATGAAACATGTGGTGGATCCACACTTGCACATTGCTTGTGTTACAGTGAGGGCACCCAAGCACTCTTTTTCTCTAATGCAGAGCAGTGTGTTTCTCCTTTGATATGCATTTCTCCTCCAGCACCTCTTCTGCCCATGGCAATGTCCATCTGAGATGCCAACAGCTTGACCTTTGCTCTCCAGACCCTTTCCCAGAGCAGTTTTGCACCGTGACTCAGTCATTCTTCCCATCCTCAGGTCCCTCAAGGGTGGCAGGAGCCAGCAACACCCACCTTCTCCCAGCTCAAGGTCTGCCACATCAGCTTCTTCTGCTTCCCTGTGAGCTGCTTTCTCGGTGCCAACACTTCTGCTCACTGGGGACAGTAAAGGCATTGGGGAGCTTGACGTGGAGCTGCTTTCTCTGGAGGTGACTCCTGGGTTCCTTGCTCTGTCCCTGTTGAAAGGAAAAGGACAAGAATTAATGGGAAGGGGTAGGAGAAGGAAGGTTTTGGAGCCACTGTACTGGGAGCTTTGAGCCTGATATACAAATATACCTATGTGAATATAGTGTGTATGTGGACCCTCAGACTCACCTCCTTCCACTGAAGGTTATCACTAGCCCAGCTGCAGTCTGGAGCACGAGGCAGAGCCAGCACGACAGCTCAGGGTGTGATTGCCCCACTTGGCCCTGGGCAACGTCGCAGGAAGCCACAACGTTGGGTAAGCCAGGACCCAGCTGTGACTATTGCAAAAGCCCTGTGGGAACCTCCATGTCCCTGACTGGGCTTTCAGCCTGATATAGGGGTGGATTCAGCATGAGGATGTGGTGGTTGTGCTCTGTCACCATATCAGCATGGAGGGGCTGATGCTCTTGATCCCTACGAGGGAACGACTATTTGTTTATGTCATGGACAAAGTCCTGTCTGGACTCTGATGCTGAGACATGGATGCTTGGCTGGAAATCTTCCTATCTGGCATCCCAGGGGAGAGCAGAGCAGAGCAGGAGCACTCATCAAGCCCTCCCCAACCTAAAACTCTGGAATTAGTCAGGTCTTGAGAAGCATTTGGGCAGTAAAAGCCTGAGTTTCTCTTTAAGCAGATGGTGCTCCTGTGCTCCAAAGAAAACACATTTCTAAACTAATCCCTCAGTGCTAATTCCTCTGGACTTTAAACCCTTGAGGAATGAGCTGATTTGTATTTATTGGCCAGCCTGGCAGGTTACTTGGCTTTCAGCACAGTGCTCTGCTGGGATATGAACCTGTTGGTGCTGATCTCTTCTCCCTCTTTAACTGCATCACTGTTCGTTGTGTGTCACTCTCCGTCCTCCAAAACACAACCTGCTTCCTGCAGATCCTCTCTGGCTGCTGCAGGAGGGAACCCCATGAGGAGGAGAGGGGTTGAATACCCTTGTTCCCCAAAAACTGAATCCTTGGATGCAGGTTAGCAGGGGAGTGAGCAAAGGTCAACAAAGTTTTTAGACTATTAAGAATGTTTCAACGTCTAACATATACAGGAATCCACAGGAATTAGATGCTAAAATACTCCTGAGGATGCTGCAGTCTGGACATAGCCCTGCTCAGCTGTGGGGATGCCTCTGTCCTTACCAACACACCTCAGAATGAATGAAACCCAGGAAAGCACTTACTCCAGGCTCCGGAGCTTCTTCAGTTCTTCCTTGAGAGTTTTGTTCTCTTCCCTCAGGCGATTTGTCTCATTAGCTGCAGGGACAGAGGTTGTGCTGAGGGTTCAGGTGCTGCAAGGAGAGAGCTGATGCTCCCCACAGCTCAGTTGGGTCCCCAAAGGAGGAGGAAGGGGGAATGGCAGCAGGTTTTGGAGAGATGCCGAATTTCCTTCCTTCCTTCTCTGAGAACATGCAGGGACTAAGGGAAAAAGGGAGCAACTTTCTGACTCAGGTTTCACCAGGACTGGGTCTGCTTGCAGCTCGTCCAGCTCAGGGGAGAGCACTACCCAGATGCAGCAGTGGCCGTGGCACGGTGGGTTGGACACAGCCAACATCCTGCACCTGAACACCACAGCCCTCCCTGATGAGCAGGTGCTGAGTTAGGGGGAGGACTGGGGGTCTCGGGTGGGATCAGGCAAATTCCAGCGGGAGCTGAGAGCACCCAGCAGGTGGGTGCTGGAGTGAGGAGGTCGCAGGTGAGCGCAGACAGGCTCGGGCAGGGTGGGCGACTGCCTTGTCTTGCTTCTGCTCAAAAACAGCATTCAGGGAGCAGTGGCATGATGGGGGGGATAAACCAAGGATGGTTGACACCTCTCCATCCCTTCTAAATGCCTTATCTCCCTTATCCCCAGGATAAGGGGATATCCCTAGCCCAATTCTCAGGGAAAAAACCTCACTCTTGAGCAGCGCTGGGAGCCCTGCCAAAGGCTCAGGAGAAGATACATCACATGTGTTGCTTGATTTCCATTTACCCATGCTGAGCTGCTGCTGTGACTTTTCTGTCTTTGCCAGAGTGTTGCTCCTGCCATGCCAAATGCATCTTTTTTCCTCACAGCTGACATGGCCTGGCATCTCTTTTCTGGAGGTGTGGAGGGCTGCAACCCCCAGCTCTGCTGCTTTGTTACCTCTGCTTGGGGGGTGTGGGCTGACATCCACAGCCCTGATCCCTCCCTTCTCCCCATCCCCAAGCCCCTTCTGGGTGCCTGGTCACCATGAGGGCTCCTGTGCAAATATCTGGGAGAGGCATTAACTGGGCAAAGGCTCAGCCAGCCAAAGCCGAGCCCACAGCGGGCAGTGGTACGTACAGAGGACGAAGATGTGCTGCAGGCTCTGGAAATGAGAGGTCTCGTACTCATTCTGCTTCTTTTTGGCCAGCTCCTGGGTGACCATGCATCTGTCACAGAGACCTGCTCGCAGCCTGGAGGAAGGAAAACCCACAGGGGAAATAAGCTTCCTCCCTCCCCATGGAGAAGCGTTAACACCCAGCCCATCACCCCAAGTTGGTGAGAGGGGTTATCACAGGCCCTTCCACCCCCCCACCCCCTCCCAGATCTAGTCTCACCATCATGAGCTTAGGAAAGCTCCTCTGCATGTGCTCAGGCTCCTCCAGCTCTCCCAGCAGCTGAGTATGAGCAATAAAGAGGTTCCTGTGCTACACCCCACTCCTGGGAAGACACCAAATTCCAAAGTCTCCCCCTAGGTCTGTGCAGTTGCTGCCACTAAGCAGCACTCCATTGAAAAACAAATCCTACCTGTTTTCTAACACCTTTACATTTTCTTTAAGGACCTTTTGTTGTTCCCTTAATTGGTGATTTTTAGCAAACAGCTCTTCAATTCTCTGAGCATCACTAATGGAAAAAACAGAACACACAAAAAAAGGAGGTTATTAGATTTCTCCCCAAAATCTGTGCCCTCATCCACAGCACCCTTTTGCTTGTGGGGCAGGAGGGGAAAGAAATGTGTTAGAGCCCAGGTGCTGCCCTGTGACACCTCTCTTGGAGTTAGCAGCTTGCTTCCTCACAGTTTATTGCTCCCCAAGAGAGTAATCATGAGCTGGCACGAGCATCACTTGCCAGGGGGAGGGCGAACTGGAGGTAGGTTGGGATCACACCAAGCCCTGCCTGTGCTGGGGACTTGTGTGGCAACAGCTACTAAAAGATTTTAATTTGGCAGAGCCAGAAAGGCAAGCAGTGCTCTCTAAATCCATCAGTTTTGGAGGAGAACTTGGGAGGTCTGAAAATTAGGCAGTGTAACCACCCCTCCACCCCCTGTCCCACCACGGCATGGGTGGGGTGGACTTGGCATTGCTCACCGGCACTTCTCCGTCGTCAGCTCCGTCAGCTTGCTGTGCAGACCTGGAATAAGGAACAGAGGCAGAGAGGTGGGTGTTTATTGCCAATCCCCTGGCACTCAGAAACAAACTGCAGTGAAGGAACTTCAGGAAGGTGCGTGGCTTTGCAGAAATCTCATCGATTTACAAACCATATTTCCGAGAAGCAATAATACAGTGCGTGTGTGAAACACCACCGCAGCTTAATACAGCTGGAAAAGCTGTACAGACTGTGAGCACATTTTGTATTCTGAGTATTTAATGCATCTGCATTTACCTCCCCCCCCCCCCCCCCCGAAGTCTGGTTTAGTTTTGTTTCTACTTATTTCTTGCTACAGCAAACATATCCCAGGTGGGCAGTATTTTATAGCTCTCAGGGTTGGAAAGCATCTTGGAGAATATTTACAGCTGAAGGAGAACGGCTTTGGTTGATGGATCTGCAGACGTTACATCCTGTCAAATACATTTTATGCAAAGTAGATGTAAACATGTGGTTTAAATTGCTCAACAGCTTCCTCTAACTCTCACACGGCTTGAAATTACACAAGTGAAGAATGAATTCATAAGCCAGAATCCTCCAAAAGTGCTGATGTTTTGTTCATAATATTGATACTGGGAATTATTCTAATAGGAAAACAATTGTATTTGGCATTTGGTTGCTTAACCTAATGGGTTTTATTTTAATAATGTATGACCTGAGGAATAATTTATTCCCTAGAGGAATAAACTATCCAACCTGACTCTAATGTTTTCTTTAACAGAGCTTCATCTCCTGCTGCTTCTGTCTTATAGATTATTGCATCTTTCCGCTTTCCCTTTGATCCTTCAGCATCCAAAGGTACTCCAATCCTCATTGCTTGGAGCAGATGCCCAGCAGGTGTGTGTGTCACCTCTGCAAACCTCTCAATTCACCTTTAGCACAGACCACAGCAGCAGGAGCAGGCAAGGAGCCAAATCCCCCACAGCTAGTGCTCGGAGCAAGTGGGATTCCTTCAGGGGCTGAGCACCTCTGTGGCTCGCTCTCCAGGAGCCTTGGGTGCTCTCTTCTGCTCCTCCTCATCATCCAAAAAGTTACTGATTTTCTCAGTAAACCTTGTTCTCCACCGGTGAGAGGCACCCAGGTCCCATCAGAGGGGGTGCTCCCCTGAGGGCCAGGCTGTGACCCCATGTCCCAATCCATCTCCATGGGTGATGTTTGCTCAGCACTAATTCCCAAAGCTCCACACCTGCTCCTCCTCCCTTCAGGTTATTCAAAACCAAACAGACCAAGGTGGCATTACACAAAAATGGACCTTGGCCAATTTTTGATCAGACATCTCATGTCTCCTTACCTTGGACCTCTTTCTCATGGATTTCCTTGAGCTTGTTCAGGAACTCTGCAAAACTCTCCGTGGTCATGTTCAGGTCTGAGCCACACGCTGCTCTGTGTCCTGCACGAGGATGTCCTTTTGTTTCAAATTATTCAGGTTTCAGCCTAAAATAGAAAGAAAGAGACCAATGAAAGAGGTGAGTCTTGTGCATGTGGTGCTCTGGAAAGTGTTAGAAACATGACAAAGCTCGAAGCTAGGAAAGGAAATCATTTGCTAAACCATGGGATGCATTTTTGTCCACCCTGCCTCAGCTCTGATCACAGCAAAGAGCATGTCTTGGAAACTGGGAGAACTGAAAGCCCAGCTGGAACATCAGGCTTTTCCTCTACCTGTTGAACTGTTTAAATTACATTTCTCTGGGATGAGGTGGAGCAGGGCATTTTCTCGAGGATAAAGAGGGGATTGCAGGACTCGTGTTGGGACCACATGGGATGGTGGGAAAATTCACAGCAGCTTTTGTGCTTGACTCTGATGGACCCAGCAGGAGATGGGTCCGTGTATCATTCCTCCCTCTGGCACCACACACGGTTTCTAGAGGCAACATGTACCACTCAGCCACCTCACTGTCATCGCCCAGCCTTTCTGCATGGCCTTGCTGGCTGCAGCCTCTTGGAAACCTTTGGAGACACCAGAGTTTTTCACCCAATTTTACACAATACCAGGAGAGGCGTTGTGCAGAACCAAGCTCTGCAGGAAGCTGGGGTGGGCAAAAAACCTGTGGGGTCCTCCAGAAACACCAAAACCACTCTGGGAGAAGACAGATTTCCACAGCAAGGCATCCAGCATCGCCACATGGGAGCTTCTCCCCTAAAAGTCACGCCAGGTTAGGGAGTCATGGCCAGTAATCCCAATCCCAATAAAGCACCTGGACACTGAGCCTTCAGCCATGAAGACTCGACCATGGAGAAAACCTCTGCTCTGTTGTTGGAAAGTGAAGAGTGAGCTGGGAGCTGGGTTTTACAGCCCCACAGGCGGCATGGGAAGTTTTCCACTGGGTTCCAGCCCTCTCCCAGCCCTGCTCGCTGCCGGCAGCCCGCCCGTGCCATTATCTGCATGTGGAGCAGAGGTGTGCCAGATTGCCTGCATATGTAAGATGTGGGCATGCAGAGCTGGAAGAAGAAAGTTTCCCCTAAAGCATCTGATTTTCAAAAGAAATGAGGCACGCGCCAGCAAGCACAGACAGTGAGCTCGGCTCGCGTGCTCTCGACATGCTCAGATCAGCAGAACAGCTGCCTGAACATGAACCATCCCGGAGTCACTTCGTTTGGCTTCTGAGCAAATCTGGTACAAACAGAACAGAGATTTCACTCTCTGGGGAAAAAAAAAAATAAAATATTCATTGCTCCCACTTCCCTGGGAGTAACCCACCCTTTCCCATGGCTGGGTGATCTATCCCAGCAAATAAAAGCTACCCAAGGCATGGTGTGGCTTGGGATGGACCACTGTGAAATGGGATGGGGATTGATCCCTGCTACTCAGTCCCAAGAGCCACAGCTAAATAACCAGTCAGGGGAAATAACACCAGGCTCTACTGCAAAACAGAAAAAGAGCCCAAACCCCTGATGTTCATGGGAAGCACTTCCCGGCATCACTGAGTACTAAATTTGGTTCTGCCCTGGGCACAGCACCTCCCCAGGGCTGAAGAGAGGTTGTGAGACCCACCACCACTGTCATGGGACTGACACCCCAAGCACTGGCTGGGAACGCTCTGAAGTGCTCAGGTACGAATTCCCATTGCATTCCCTGTTGCTGTAATCTGGGAAGGGATTGCAACTGGGAACAGAGCCAGGGGTGCTGCATGAGCTCCCTTCTGTGCTTGCTGGACTGGATCAGCCCCTGCCCACCTCGATGCTGCCAATTCTCCAAGGCCGGTGTCTCCAAGGGTTGAACCCAGCATTTCAGGACACAAGGCTCCAGCTGGGACATCCTGGCAAGGTGACACCCTGGCTGGGACTGGTGCCAGCCTGCGGTTCAGGCAGGTAGGGCTGGGCTGGGATGTGGTGGGAGGTGGAGGGTGTGGGGGCAGCCCAGGTGCTCTGTGCCAGATCTGTATCCCTGCAGCTGTGACTCAGTGCTGCGGGCAGAGCCCGGCAGATCAGGATTTGGGGCTGGGGTGTGGGCAGCAGCTTTGCCTTCCATGCATGGCTGCGGTGCCACCAGGGTTAGGGTTCACTCCTAATTTTCTTTTCCTCAGAGCCCTCAAGTGAGCGGGGACCTGTGACCTGCTGCGGATCCAATCAGCAGAGAAATGCTGTTGCTGTTTTTGGTGCTTTTGAGGTGCCAGCACCCAACCCTGCCCGCAGACAGGACGGCCTCTCTGTGGTTAACCTGGAGAGGACTTTGGGTCTCTGGTCTGTGCACATACACTGTAACAGAGATCCTGCATGAGCACTGCTCCCCATGTATCTGTACCGAGTATTCAGCCTTTTGCTGCAGTAGAGCAACCCCACAGGCAGCACAGGTTCTCTGAGGGGTTCAGCTTTGCTCCCTTCTCACCCAGTGTGGATTGGTCAAGGCGCGAAGCCGCAGCCCCCCACTCTTCTGTCCCGCTCCAGAGGATTTATTGAAGGAGATTTATTGATGAAGCCCAGACCACAGAGTCCCTCGTTGTGAAGCTCACTCCCTGAGACAGGGATTTCATTTACAGCCCTGAGCCCTTTCCAGAGCTGCCACTGTGATATACACCCAGCGGTGCCAGATGCGGCCCCGCGGAGGGGCCGGGAGCAGCCCTTTGGTGTTCCTGCAGGGCTGAGTGTATTTCAAAGTGACAGGTGCCCTATGCAAACAGAGCCTCAGTGTCAGGGACCAAAGGCAAACTCCTCATCCAGCCCCTAAATATGGAGGGTTTGGAAAGACCTGGGGCGGGGCAGTTGTTGACTGCTTTGCTCACCTGCTCTCCTCATGTCTTGATGGTGAGCTCAGGGCAGGACAAGGGGTCCAGGTTGGTGCACAGGGTCCCCCAGGAACATCAGCTCTCATGCACAGGGCTAGGACAGCCCTAGGCAATGCCTGGGTACAGATGGCATCACTCCTTGGGGCGGGATGCTCCTGGCTGGAGAAAGGAAAAGCAGCAGAGAGGTTATTTTCTGTCCTGTCTGAGTGGGCTTGGGAAGGGAGGTACTCAGACTACCGGCTCTGATAGCACAGCTGTCCCCCATTCCCTGGTCTCCAGAGAGTTCCTGGCCTCTCAGTACCACCCCAGCACTGCCTGCCACACTCACAGTAAGCCACAGCTCATCCCCACCCTCACCACTGTCTCCTTTCAGAACGATAAAGCAGCTCATTAGGTAAATGAGCTTAAGTATTAAAAAAAGAGAGAAAAAAAGGCAAGACTGTGACATTCTGACACCATGGGGATCACTGAAGCTTAATGGATTTGCCACCAGATATTTCCCCGTCAGCAGTGCTGAAGTTGTTCAGCTCCAGGCTGGATTGATGTAATACACTTTTCGTTGGGTGATTGCCGGGCAGAGCTGCTTTGACCAGCCAAACTTTCTTTCCTTGGCTACTGTACTATGTTCCTGGTCTAATTTTAGAATTATAAGACAAATTTATGCTCAGAAAAACTGCCTGATCACTCATGGAAAATCTGCAGTACCGGGAGTATTTTGCTGGCCAATGTGGAGCTCATGTTCTTTGCTGATGTACTGTGAGCTTGGCAGTTTGGAGAGGGCTTTTTTTGTGTGTGTGTTGAGGGTTTCTTTTTCTTCCTGGGTATTTATTTGTTCGCATGACTTAACCTGGCACAGGCTGTCCTAAAATGGAGCCCAGTGCCTACTCTCCACTGCACTGGGCTTGCTGTGGGTACTGCATAGGGGCTGACAGATTGCAAAATTATCCCCCAACAGGTGAGGCAGGAGGAGCAGCCTTGGCTCTTGCTTCTCCAGGGAGGAGGATTTGGTGTCTTCCTGCACCTTGCACAACCTGAAAATCCTCCCAGAAGCAGGGCAGCTGCTCCGTGCTGCTCTGCCAGCCCAGGGGCCGGTTTGCAGCAAGCTCTTTCTGCAGACACCCAGCCCCAGGGGTGGCCTCTGCTGGGGGTCCCATCTGGGTGGTGTGGAGCTCTAGCAGGGCTGTGATCTGCCTCAATGGGCCTTTGGGTTTGCTGGGGACTGGTAGTGGTCACAGCCCCCTGAACAAGGTAAATGGGACCGGCAGCACCAGGGAGATGCTGCCCCTGCTCACGTGTGCACAGACGTGTCCCATTGCAGGGAGAGGAAAACAGGAGTGAATCCTCCAAGATAAAGCTCCAGCCTCAAGTCCCAACCTGCACATGGATTTACTTCTACCCCATAACTTCTCTGTTGCCATAATACAGCACAGCCCCGGTGATCACAAAACCAGCAGTTTAATTTCTACCCCACCACCCCAGCCCTGTGGAGGCAGCTCCTGCTTTTCTAATTGCTGTGGCAACCACCAAAGCAGTGGGGGTTTTCTTTCATTACCTCATTTCTGCTTGAGACCCCCTGTTTTCCCTGGAAACTGGGACATCCTTCCTCCCAACACAGAGCCTTTTCTGCCCTGGCCTTGCAGGATCACTAAAGCAGGAGCTGCTGGTCCTCTGAAAGACCTGAATATACCCAAAAAATGGATTTTGGCTTTTACATAGCCAAATAAACAGTTTGGGGGGCTCTCCTTGCACTGCACCCAGCTGGGACAGAGCTTTTGTCCTCCCACTCTTGAGCTTCTGCTGCTTTGCTGAGGTTTAACACTAAATATTTGTTCTTCTCCCCAGTTGAGGAGAAATGGCATTTGGACCAACCAGTCATGCCACGATGCTGCACAGAACATGGTGGGCTTTGGACAGACCCATGGGCAGGTTTGTGTGCCCTCATGAGGATTCAGGAGATTATTAAAAGTAGCCACTTATCTGCCTGTGCATCTCGGGGTAACCACAGCTTCTATAAACATTACTTAATTTACACCTCAAAATGCTCTGGGAAGTGGGTAACGAAGCATTATCGCGTGTTTTGGGTGTTTTAATTGAGAAGTGGTGAGGCTCAGGGAATAGCTCAAGGCCCCATTGGGAGCAGGGGCACGTGGTCACTGCCTCCACCAGCCCAGCCAACACACTCCCACTGCCTCCCCCAGCCCCAGAGCCCTTGGCTGGGGAAAGTGGGAGGAAAATACCCTGGGAATCTCTGAGAGAGGTGGTATCACCCCACACTTTGCTTGTGACCCCGTTATGCTGTACATGGTGCCTGGAGAGCATCTTGGTCTCACTATCTTCTGCTCCATGGCAGAAGACCTCCATGGCAGCATGCCTTGGAGCCCTTGCTGCTCCTGACACAGGGAATTTGTCATTCCTGGTCCTGTGTGGGAGAGAGCAGGCCTTGCAGTGGATAAGGGGCATGAAGTTCCACTACAACCAGTCTTCCACCAACTGGTGGTGGAAGAATTATAGAATTATAAGACAAATTTAATGCATGGGCACTCAGGGTGCCCATGCACCCCTGCTCCTGCTGTGTCAGGGAGTGCATGGGCACCCTGAATCAAGCAAATGTCCATGTAAATGGAAAGAACAGGTCTCTTTCCACTGGTGAGGCTAAACACCAACCTGGGTGTTTAGCCCTGCTGCAGCACCAAGGATGGGTCCTCTCTTACCAGCTCAGCCCCACACTGTGTCACCCAGCAGATGGGACAGCCACAGTCAGGCATCTTTATGGACTGAGGCATCTCTGTTTGTCCCAAATGCCTGGTGACACACTGGTGTTGGGGATATTCTGTTGCCCAGGCTGGGTTTTGAACCCATACTGTGCATCAGTGACCTGTATCTTCCACTGAAGCTGTGGGAGGATCTGTGATCATCTCCCCTATAAAAGCACTCAGAAAATTCCCCACTGGGGGTTTGTTCCAGCAGAACAGTCAAGGAACAGGCGGTGGGGACAGTTCAACCCACAGCAACAAACCCCTGTGCCAGGAGGCAACCTGTGTGGACACAACTCCTCCCCTGCAGCAATCCCACCATCACTTCCTTCCTCCAGGGTTGAAAGTAGGAAAAAGGGAATACAGGAGTCAGTAGCATTACACCTGGGTGTTTGCTCAGGGAAGGCTTTGATGGTCCCTGCTCGCTAAGTGCAAATGCCACCAGATTCCCTGGTACTTACATAAACCTTGACACCTACAAATGGCTCTGACTCGCCACAGCTATTTCACCTGAGCCAGAGCTGGATGCCATTTATCTGCATTTTGTATTGCAGGGGTATCTCATTACCTCTCACACTCAAGTGGAAAATGCCAGAGGAAAAGTTTTTGTTAGAGGAGAGGAGAGCCCTGGAGTCCCGGCTGGGCAGCGGCTGCACAGCCCAGGTGGGTTCAGCCCTGCTCCCCACCAACCCCACACCCCTGCAGAGGCAGAGCCGCCACTTTGCTGCAAACATTGGACTCCCCAGCTGCTAGAGAAATCCAAATTTCCTCCTCAAACTCCAAGAGGGGACAGAAAAGCAAGCAAACCTGTGACACAACAGCCTCTGCCCATCAGATGGGAGCTGGACCAGGCTCCATCTGCCAACACCGAGTGACAGCTCTCCCGGTGCTCTGCTGAGCGAATTTTGGGTCGTTCTCCATGTGTAGCTCACACCAGCTCCCTTCCCAACTACGTAACACTGCCTGGGATGTCAGGGGGCAGATAAAAGTCAGAGCAAGCACAATACTCACATTGGAGGACTGTGTCTGTGCCTCTTCCTCGACTCCTCGCGCTCAGTTAGGTTGTGATCAGGAGACGGTCATCTGGGACGCAGGAGACAGGAGTGAGCAGTGTGGGTGAACTTGCACAGACAATAAGCCATAATTTTTCCTTGCAGTCTGACTGGCTCTACTGGTTTGCGTTTCTTTGCCCCAGCAGCAGAAAGGAGGCTCAGCTTAACTAAAGTCACCCAACAGGTTCTGCTATAATACAAAAAGTGGCAAGACCAGTACGGTGTGAACCCAGATAGAGATTTGATTGTTTTCCCATAATTACAGCTCAACCTGTGCTCTTGGTTGAAGTCAATCACATTAACAAACAGACCCTTTTAAATAATTCATCCACCATTAAGATGGGATTTTTTTTTCATTTTATATAACTTGACACTTTCTGAGAGGAAGAGAAAAAGAGAAACAAAATGTGACAGCAGCAATTCCCAACTAAACTAGAGTGGCACAGCCCAGGGCACACAACAGCCCCTAGCCCAAATACTTGAAAGAGGGGAAGGGTGCACCCAAATTGACACAAATGGCTATTTGCAAGTGCAGGATGAAAGCCTGTGGTCCTGGGCTGTCTTTTGGGGGCACTTTGCAGTGGCTGGGGATGCTCTGGGGACCAGTGAGAAAAGGCTGGGTGACTTGGGTGCTGATCCTGGCCAGCAGCCCTGGCTTAGCTGGGTTGCCTCCCAGCTCCAGCTGCTGACACAAGCAACTTCCACCCAGAATCGTGGGCTGGTGGAGCTGAAGGCAAAATGGACACTTCCTGAGCCTTTGAAGTGCAGCTACTTCAGCATCCCCTGGGGAAAATGCTGGCACAGATTCCCCTGCCCAGGCTGGGCAGGGACAGCCTTCCCCCACATTGCTGCAGACAGCAGCAGCACGCAGGGGCTGTGAAAGAGAGAGATGCACTTGCTCCCCATCAGCATGGCACTGATAAAAAGCAATAAAAAGTTGTTGCCTACATATCTGGGACCCAGACAGCACATCCTGCTCAGCTGAAAGCTGCCTGGTGAGCATGGGGCCCTGCTGTGCTGGCACAGCCACCTCCGAGCGCGGCTCCGGCTCGGGAGGGACGCGTCCCTGTTGCTTAACAGGACACGTAAGCTGGGGAGGGTGGTTTCCCTGTGATATTCCAGGACCAGTGGATAGGGAAAGATCCTGTGGAAGGGGATTTGGAGGCCGAGCTTCTCCTCCTCTGAGTCATCCTGCACCGCACATCCCCAGAGCTCGGGGCCCAACCAACAGCTCAGACCCTCAGTTGGTGTAAAGTCTCATCCATCAACCAGCAGCAGTATCACCGTGCTGCCTTATACTACACCTGCTGATCTGGCTCCTCAGTCATCCCAGGAGAGCACTGAGCATCCTTGGCAGTGTTTCCCTGGAGGAATCACATCGCCCATCTGCAGCTCTGCTGACGAACGAACGGCAGCTTCGAGCTTCGCTCCCCGAGCACGGACAGGTCAGGCAGGTGGGAGCAGCTGGGGCTCCCAGGAATGCAGCTGCACGCCCATGCTATGGAAATGGGTGGCAGGTAAACAAGCAGCTGCTCGGGAAGCCGTGGTCCCGGGCAGACCTGTAGGGACTGTTTGGTGATTGCTCTACGTGCATGAAATTCCTGACTCATTCCTCTGCAAGAGGGACACAGTGTAGGGCTAAGGGGGCTGTTTTCCATCCAAAGCTTCTCATGAGCCATGTGCAGTGGGCAGAGGGAGCTCTTGGCCTCAATATTCCCTTTCCTTTGGGCTTTTTGTTTTCCTGACAGATACAACAATTAGAGATTGATGGCTTGATATGGTCTGGTACTTCAGACTGATGTTTGTGGTGGTGGAGTTAATGGCAACTACGCGGAAGAGAGGTCCTTGCTCAGACCATCCCCGTGGCATCATGGGTGTTGCAGTGGGGTAACAGGGAGGTGTGGAGCTTGGGGAGACCACCTGCAGCAGCCAGACCTCCAAGCAGTGATGTGGGGACACGTGGTATGAGCTGTGGGGGCACCAACGCCATCCCTCATTTGCCTCCAATGGTTCAGCGGCTGCTCCATCTGCTGCATCTCCCGCTGGGCGTTGGGAGGGGAAACACCAAAAGGTGGGCTTGATGGTAGCAGCTGCCTGTGGGAATGAGGTGGCTCGAGGCAGGAGCAGCTGTCTGGAAGCATTGTGCTGGTGCAGAAGGAAGAATGGTCACTTCTGGGAAGCATCTCCGTATAACCTCCACCTTGTCTCGCAGGTGTCTGCTGGTGATCACATGGACCGTGATTACACCAAGGATTGCTCTGCCTCCAGGCTGAAAAGCCAGAAGATCTGCACAGGACATCAGTTACTTTACAGCTACGAACTTAAATAAAAATTTAAAAACAATTTCAAACCCATTTCATAGAAGAAAAAAAATAAGGAAAGAAACACATACTGACCCCCACCCAAAAGCAAAGGATAAGAGAGAGTTAGGCTTTCAGAGAAGGCTGGTCACCAAAAATGACATTTATTGTGGACATAGCTTATCCTTCACTCAAGAGGATCAATAAAATGGAAAAAATTCCCCTATTTCATGGAAGAAAGGACATCATGTGTTCCCACTGAAGGGGCCACCACAGGGGACTAAAGACACCCAGCAGGGATGCTCCCCATGGGTTGGGCTGCAGTACCTGAGCACAGAGCAGGGCAGAGCTGGAGATCACATGCAGGTTCATTCAAGAGCCCAGGCCACCATGTGATTTCATGGTGACACAGCTGCAACCTGCAGCATGACTGGGGCTCCAGCCTCCTACTGGGCTAAAATGGGTTCCTGAGCTGTGGATGTGAGTGGAGCCCCCAGCTGAGGATGCTAAGGGCTGTTAAAGCCTGTTAGGGTGCCGACAAAAACATCCCTGTATCATCAGCAGTAATTTACAGACACGAGGGTCAAACAAACAGCTTCTCTGGGCAACCTGTGCCAGTGCCTCCCCAATCTCATAGTGAAGATTTTCTTCCTAATGTCTAATCTAACCCTGCCCTCTGTCAGTTTGAAGCCATTCCCCCTTGTCCTGTCACTCATCACATATCAGCCTGAGGGCACTTCAGAGCCTGATCCTCTTGGGCTTTTCATCAAACCCCATCAGAGCAAACCCACCAACTGACGCTCAGAGTTCCTGCAGCAAGAATAAGCAGCATCACTGGGCTCATTTCAGCAGGACACTGCTCTGCAGCAGACAACCAGAAACAGAGGCAGAATATGAAGGGCAAACAGGTCAATGTTACCAGGTAGGTGCTGCAATGAGAGAACCAAATATTCCCGGGATAAGCTGCCCCATCCTGCCAGCACTGCCGAGCTGTGGCAGGGCAGCACACACCGAGAAGGCAGCACACGCATAGCAGGCAGCTTCCACCAGAGGCTGCTCTCTGGCTTTGAAACGCCTCCGTTGCCTTCAGCTGCCTGCACAGGACACAGCCCCGGGACATCGCCTGAGTCGGGATTTGGGATCCCACAAACTGGGAGGGGTCCCATCACACCGGGCAGCGCTGGCTGTCGGATCTGCCGAATGGAGCATCATCACCTGCAGGACAAGGGCAAGGAGGTTGCTGGTTGCTTCTCTCACCTTGAAGGGGTGGAAAGGCTTTATAAAAGTGGGATAAGGAGAGGCTAAGCAAAACCAGTTTTATAGTGCTATAAGCACTTGTATAAAACAAGAAAGGCATCCTGCCTTTGTGCACTGTGGTTGTACCACCTCACCCTGGATTTGCGTGAGGTGGCACTGGGTGGCACAGGGTGCAGGTGAGAGCTGCTTTAACCCTGGAGGAAATGCTCAGATCTCAGAAGTCTTCATGGAAAAACCTTAAATTTCCATTACTAAAAGACAAAACACCAGATCAGGTGGGAGAAGGGCAGCCAGTGTGAGTGTTTTCTTTCGGTTGGAAGGAGGAGCAGATGAGTCCTTTCCACTCTGGCTCAGTTTTCCTTCGCCTTCTCAAACCTGCACCATCTGGGCTGCAAACGCTCTGGGTGTGCAGCTCTTGCCTTTCAAGGTGCTGGAAACATGCAGGAGAGTACAAAGACATCAGAAAAGTGGGGGACAGGTGTTCTCAATGAAGTGCAAAAAGGTGATGGGAAGATAGCTGTCAATGTCAGGCTTTGGCACAACTTGTCTAGTCAGGAAACACGTTGTAAGTTTTTGTGGTCCCACCTAAATTCACCTGTTCTTATTGCTGTTGCTCACATTTTCCCAATAGCCCAATATTTTTTACCCTAAAAACCCAGTCTGGCTCTGTGGATGGCGTGGTTTGAAGAGCTCAGGGCGCCTGGCTCCGTGCTGAGGATGCTGAGGACTGGGTGGGCTGTGCCAGAAGTTATTCCCCTCTCTCTCAGCGAATCAGCCTGTTGAAATGAACATTTCTTAAGCTTTAAGAAAATGTTCTCTTATTGCCTCATCCATCTTCATGCCACCCCTCAGTCAGCAGCGGCTCGGCCCAGGCTGGGGAAACACAAGCAGGCTGCACTGCTGGGGTTCTCCTTCCCCCAGCTCTGCCTTCCCCTCCTTCTGCAAGGAGGAGATTAATGAAATTAGGGGTTTTTTTTAACCATTTCCTCACTAACATGAAAACACGTAGGTAGTGTTCACAGCCAACTCCCACTGCCCAGGGATGGAGGATAGCCAGGCAGCCCCTCTTCCAACTTGTGCTCCCATCCAAGCTCTACCAGGATGTTGATCTTGTCCAAAATTGGTCTTTTTTCCTATGGGAAGAAGGGATCCAGGTCTGTTTGCAGCAGGTTTCCACTTGGCCAAATCAAGGATGATCCTGCTGTCCTCTGACATGTCTTGGCTCTCTTTTAAGCAGTCATGACCCATAGCTTGAGAAACTCTGCACTTAACAGTCTTTCCTATCTCTTACTGCTCCATCTCTGCTCTATCTCCTACAATATCCATTTTCCCTTGCCCCTCCCTCATCCCCTGGCCAAAAAGAAATAAAAAATTAAGTGTGAATTTCAGGTTTTTTTACACAGACACTGCGAAGTGAAGGAAAAACCCTGCCCATAAATTACAGTCCCATGAAAGTGGCTCCAATTGCACAGTTTGGCAAATTACAGAAGATACAAATGTCAATTGAAGAAACTCTGGCAGTAAATATTTTTCACAACTGCTTCATTAGCAAAGCTTTTCATTGGAAAGGCTCCTGCTCTCGAGAGCTGGGGAAGGTTGTCAGCTCTTAGGCTTTGAGGGGTTTACCCATAACACACAACTATGTCATTTATTCCTCTGTAATTAATTAATCAATAATATCTCAGTTTTAAAGACAAGAAAACTTATTTTGAACCTTGTTTCTGGCCCAGATCCTTGGAAAGAAAGATGCTTTATAGCTCTCCTTGGCTCTCCTTAATGTGTTATCTCCAAAGTGGCAGCACCTGAATATCCAATTTGCAAACTCTGAATGTGCCAAAGATGGGTTTTTTTCTCTGTTTTCATCTCTTATTTCCCACGATGGAAAACCAACAGCAAAATAATCACACCACAATAAAAGTCATGAAGAGATGCTTTTCCTGAGTCCAGCTGAAGTGGAAAAAGTGAATGTCAAAACCAGCTGTGGAGCATCCAGTGCCACTAATCTATCACTGGTTTCTCACCACTCTTGGATTATATAGTAATTTTTCAAGAAAAAAACTCTAGAAAACCTAATTCTTCATTTTTCAGTGGTGGCTGATCAACTTTTAGGCAATAAATAGTGGCTGCCCACCAAGTTAGGCTGCAAAACCCCCTCACTGGTGTGACACTCAGAGTGTGGCATATGCAGCTGTGCAGTGCCACAGCTCAAGCTGTGCCAGTCCAGGATCTATGTCCCTTCCTCCTGAGCACAAGTAAAGACAACATCATCCAATGTATTTACAAGGACCTCTGTGAAATCCACCTCCAAGTGAAAAAACTCCTTGGGGTACCATGGTGGATTTGGGCCAATTTCTCCCCCACCGTACCAAGGACTGTGTCCAATTCACAGCCTTCCACACTTGGTTTTTGCAGGGTCCCCTTGCCTGTCTCCTTCCTTGCCTTGGTGTGGGATGGTATGGAGAAAATGTGTTTGGCACACAAGAGTGGATGGGGGATTGCTCCTGCAAACCCTCCCTCTCTCTTTCCTCTGTACATCCTTCCAAAGGGCTCCAAGCACACCCACCCCAGCAAAACCGCTGCAGCCACATGCTGCCAAATCCTCCCCGGGAACCCAGTCCAGCGTGCAATTCCTTTTGGGAAGTATTTTAGCACGTTCCTCTCCATCACCCGTTAAAAGCTACACCCGCTCCGTGCTCTTTGCAGAAATGAACATGCACATAAAACCTGGAGGTGAAGGGCTCCACTGCCTGCCCCCACTGGTCCGGTTGCTCCCAGCTCCATGATTTATGCCTTGATTTGCGAATGCCTCTTCCTGCCAGGTGATCACATGGGCCCTTGCCTGCACATTATTTTTGCTTTTGCTTCCCTTCCTTCCCTGCTCTCCCCCCTCACCCCCCCCCAAAAATGGTTTTCATTTTTATTAAAGCAATTTATTCTTGCGGTTGCCAAAAGCTTATCAGGCTCGGCATAGGTTCAAACAAGTTGTGCCTGGTGATTTTGGAGGTGGTGGTGGTGGGGGTATGTTTGGGGGGAAGAAAATGAATGAAAGCAACTCCATAAAGGCAGTTGAGCAGGGCTGGAGTGAGCATGGCTGGGCTCCAGCACCAAGATTTCAGCTCCAGTCAAGGGTGGAGGTCAGGAGCAAGGCAGCCTGCACGGAGCTGGGGAGGACCAGAAAAGGGCTAAAGGGAATGGGAGAGATATTTCCACGCCCTTGAGCTATTTGCCATATGGCCACTGCCAATCCAGAGCTGTTGGTATTTAAAATGGCATGTAGAGAGGCGTCTCTCCTCCCTCAAAGGTATGTTAACGAGTATCCTGTTAAGAAACTCCTTGGAAACTTCAAGGGAAGACAAATCTTCTTGGTTGATAAATTAATTTTCTCCCTTTGCTTGACCCGTCAGTCTGTGCTGCCAGCAACGTTCCCATTAGCCTCGTCGGAGTTTGCCAACATTTGCTGAGATCCAAGACCCATAGAAATCCACTGGAGCCTTTCCATGGATGTCAAGGAGCCTTGGGTCAAGTCTTCTGCCTGCGGGATGAGGCTTGGGGTATGTGCATTGGCTGCCTGCACGGAGCCTGCTGGTGAGTGATGAGCTGTTGAACAATGTCTTCATCTCTGGGCAGGGCTGGGAGGAGGGATGGGGATGCTAACTGGAACCAGCCTGGAATGAAGTCATTTGTTTCGCCACACTGTTTCCCTTCTCCTGAAGGTTCCCAGGGAGGGAAGTGAAACTCGCAGGCAGCGATGTCTGCAAAAACCCGGGGCTCTTGTTTCGCTGTGTTGAAGCTTCACAGCCCTGGAGGAGCTGCTCAGTCTCTGAGAACGTCACCCACCTCCAAGGATCAACCCACCACCACACTGGTCCCACCACAACAGACCTCCTACTGCTGCTTTCCTGCAAACAGAGTGGATCTGCCAGGAAAGGGCCCTGGCAAATGCCAGTGGCACAGCCCTCGTGGAGGCTGCCCTGTCCCTGGCCAAAGACAGTGAAATATCTCCAAATGGACAGTTTCTCAGCACTCCTTGTGAGGCTGCTAAACATGGGTTTTATCAGCATATGAGAGCTTGCAAAGATAACACTTCAAAGAAAACACGTTTTAAATACACCTTTAAAAGCTTTAAAATGTAATTCCATAAATGTTTGTGTTACTCGGGCAAGAGATAAAGCCAAGTGGTATTACTGAACTGTAGTGGGGCTCAATACCTGCAAACTTCCCTCGTGCCCCTATCAGATGAATGGTTCACTTATTAATCTATATCTGGGTGCAGCAGAGCCCTTTCCTTTTTCAATAATCTTTTTCCCCATCTCTGTGTGCCAGCCACAGTGCTGCTCCAACAGGACCCTGGTGTGGGCGCGAATCCCAGCCGGAGTGTGGTGGCTGCGCAGCCTCAGGTTGGATGCAGAGACCCTGTCCCAGCAGCTTCACCCCAGTCCTGAAGATTATCAAAGCAACAAGGTTGTAGAGAAATAACTAAAGGTAATTATCACTTAATTGGTGATGTTGGTCCCACTGTTTTGGAAGTGGTTTATCCCTTTCTTGTCTGCTGTTGGTGGATGAGGACTGTGATGTCTCCCTGTCCCAAAGGCAGACAGTGGCCATAGTTAGATATTAGACTGCAGTGGCCATAATTAGATATTTAGGTAGGCATAGATTAGGTATTAGGAAAAAATTCTTCCCTGTGATTGTCGTGAGGCACTGGAACAGGTTGCCCAGAGGAATAGTGGATGCCTTGAATGACCCATCCCTGGAAGTGTTCAAGCCCAGGTTGGACAGAGTTTGGAACACTGTAGTGGAAGGTGTCTCTGCCCATGGCAGGAGGGTGTAACAAGATGAATTTTAAGGTCCTTTTCAACCCAAACCATTCTATGATATTTCAGCGTTATAAAAATTCCAGGAGAGACTTCTCAAATCCAAGGACTGCAGAGCTGGGGGGTACAAATATTGCATTTGCAGGTTTTTTGTTTGTATTAAAGAAATATGGAAAATCAAAAAGGCAGGACTGAAGCAGCGTGTGCAAAATCTGGAATTTAAATCCTCTGCAACACTGTGGTCAAACAAAAATGACTCATGTTAACACACATCCAGAGAGACTTTGCCTTGCCTGGGGCAGGAGGGAAGGAAATCCCCGAAATCTCTGCTTTTCCACGAGAGAGCTTTGCTCTGCTGTCACTGAGGGCAGCTGGTGACATTACCAGGGGTTGTGAATCTGAGGGGGTGGGGGGTGGGGGGAGACTGATGTAATTTTCCAGTGAATTTTCCTGCAGCTTGTTTGGTCCCTGTGATGCTTATCTTGGAAGATGGTGTGCTGTTCATCAGGCCAACGTGACACGTCATAACAAAGCATCTCCCCAACACCTTTGAAAATGTTGAGCCCTGTGAGCATCAGTCCCAAAAAGTTATTTTAGGAAGTGAGTCTGCCCACGCTGGCACATGTGCAGCCTTCCAGCTATCAGGGCTGGCAGCAGGATTTGACCATTAGTGGAAGATTTCGTGTCTGTTCACCCAATCCACCCTTGACTTGGGCTCAGCAGCTTTCCTGAAGATCAGTATGGGGGGATCTGCCTGGGGTCACAACATCATCACCTGGAAAATATGAGCCAGGTAAAGGGATCTCTGAGGGGCTGCACAGGCTCTGAGGGTTTTTTTTATGTGAGAAGTGAATATGAGGCCATGGTTTTCCAGCAGAGCTTGCAGCCCTCACCCTCAGGCAGGTCCCTGGCAGCACTAATAGTCCTGGAGTGGAAATCAATACTGGTGCAAATACAGAACAAATTGATCCAAACTCTTGCCTTATGGACAAAAAACTCCTGGCATATTGTTCAGCGAACTTAGTCTTAAATAGTTAACACTACTCTTAAGGTGCTTTCTTCTTTAAACCTCCATGTGCACCTCCCTCTGTGTCTAACCTGTGCAGACCACTTTTCAATTCTCTTCTTTCTCCAAAAACAAAACCCTCTGGGTTTCTTTGGATGTCAGAAAGAAAGAGTCTGAATATTTGGTTTTGATCCAGAAACACTTCACTCACTCTAAGCCAAAGGAAAGGCATTTGCAATATTTTTTTTGCACTGCATAGTGAAGAAAGGTGTCTAGGGAACATGGGGGCCAGGGATGGTCCAGGGTATGCCATGTCATTGGGAGCTTGTCCTTTTGGAGCCACCACCAGCAAAGACTACCAGTTTCCCCTATAAAACCCACATAGTCTGAAGGGAACCTCAATGATGATGTGGTTTGCAGGAAAGGCTGCTCTACCCTGCAGAAAGTGTCTCCCTGTGGCCAAGGGATGGCAGCTGGGAGCCGCCCTCCCAGTGGGCTGGAGATAGAAATCAGGAGTCAACAGAGATGAAGGATGACAGAGGGAGAAATCCTGTGTTTTCTCTCCTTTATCTGGTGCACAAGCTATCTAGGCTGTGTGTATGTTTAGCTGTCAGTGCCTGGGACACTTAACATTTTCCCTTCTGCTCAGCATCCCAGGGCAATCCCAGAAAAGGCAATGGCTGCAGCAGCACCTTTGGCAGCTCAACAGCTTTAGAGAGCCAGGTTGTTAGGCACCCATCCTTCTCCAAATGCCTCTTTTGAAGCCCAATTCTGCTCTTGTCCAAAGGCTCCTCTGGCTCCTTGTGCTCAGGATGAGTCCCCAGCGTGTGGGGCTGACAGGTCAGTCCCACAGCTTGGTAAACTCAAGTCATTAATGGTAAATAAAGGCTTAATCATTTGTGTAATCTTTCTTAATTACTGAAGAAAAGCAGCTAGTCTGAGCCCACCCAGAGGCTCTGGTGTCAAACTCTTCTCCCCATAGTGATTGATGCTGGGTCCCCAAAATTCAAACTGATGGGAGCATGTTGAGTGAATGCTGATAGGCAAGAAAAGGCACCCTGGAGGGTAAATGTCAGCTCATGGTTTTATTTTCAGCCCAGAGCTCCTCGGCCCATGGGTGTGATTGGTTTCTACCAGGGCAGTCCATCATGCTGTGGGACTGTCAACTCATGAGAAGAAAACACACTAAAATACCACTCCCATTATTTTTGCCCCTCTCCTTTCAGGTCAAAATACCCAGATTTATTGCAAAGAAGCTACATTTTCTTTCATTTTACCTGACTGTTACATGCTTTTCTTCCTGCAAGACTCAAGTGCTATCCATGGGTACTGCCCAGGTTTTCGTATCTCTGTGTCCTTTCAGTCCTCAGTGGAAATGAGGGACAGATTTGTTTAGCTGTGTGACATCTTTGCAGCATGAATTGCCTCAGGGTTTACAGTGCTGACTTGCACTTGACAGTCTGCTGTGCATGCACGCTAGCACTGATAATTTTTTGGCTAACGGTGGTATTAAATCATCAAATAAAAACTAATGAAGGAGAGAGCCAGAAGATGTGATGATGATGAGGGGGAGGAACTCAGAGCAGCAGAGGGGGCCAGCCATCGTGCATCCAGGGCTGCTGAATTTATGTGTGTGTTAATTAACATTGTGATTCATTAAGCATGGCTCATTGTAGGGGTTCATTGATGAGAAGGCAATTTAGGAGCTGGTGCCGAGCAGAAGGAAGTTTCTCCATCTCCCATTCTCCCCTCGTTGTGCTGATGTAGGATACAAGTGGCTTTTAATATTAAATGGAAATAAAAAGGGAGTATAAATGGGCATGTTTGAGGGGCAAAGCCAGAGCAGAGGCCCTTGCCCTGGCAGCCCATCAACTGGGCACAGCAATGCATGAACAGGGCTCCTGCCCACCTCAAATTGTCTGAGACGTTGCAATAGTTAAGAGAGCTCGATGAAATCTGGCATCTGGATCCCCCAGCCTTCAATTATATATGTAGAAAACACTGTAAATCTTCTCCTGGATGGCATTACATGGCACAAAGTGGTTACAGGGAGAGGGATGGTCACATTACTCATGTGCAGCCAAGTGCTGAATCATCTGGGTCACCTTATGAGATGTCATTGATATTTGTCATATGTATTTTACAGAAGGAGTATTTCCAGGATGTTTTAGAGACCATTAATATCATTTATATGAATTGCTTCTTTTATCCCTTTGCATAAAAAGCCAGGTGTACTTTTTTTGCCATGAATTCTGGCCTCCTGGGACTGTAAAGAGAGAAGAGTTATAGCTCAAACATTTCAGAAATCTTTAAAATGCACCTGCAATAGCTTCCTCATCCATCACCACGCTGTTATTTTGAGCTTCAACATCCTGGGACATCCCAAGGCTCCAAGTGAGCATTGCATGTCCTCTCTGCACATCTTCCTAGAAATTAAAAACTACAATAAAGAAGGTGGAGCAGCTTCTCATGGGTGGAAATCAGCTCAGCAGCAGCTCAAGCCACCAAGCCTTGCTATTGTACAGCAGCAGAAGACCTGACTCTGAGATCTAGGCAAGGAAATACTGATCCAAGAACCAGAGGGAAATGAATGATTCTTTTTGAGGCACTTGTGTGTCTTCTCCTCTGCCTCAGAGGAGGAATTACAGGGACTCATAAACATAGGAAATAACTGATTAATTCCAACTGAACGTCAAGAAATGAGAGAGTCAGAGACTGGTACTTATTGTGTCCAATCTGTTTTGCCCAGTGCCTGGTGCCCAGCTTTTTTATTGATAATGCTTTTTCTTCAGAAAAAAAACCCAACCAAGTTGCTCTGCTGGCTCACTGTACTTTTAAGAAGTGCATTTGGCCTCATGAGAATGCATCAAAATTTTGATGCTTAGCAGAAAATAAAAATATTTGCACTCAGTTCATTTATAGAGCTGCACATAAAATCCTCCCCCTCAGGGCATATCCAAGGAAAAGCCTAGAAATAAAATATAAATTCTAAACAGCAGTAAAATGTTTATCGCTTTGGGGGTTATGAGTGTTCAGCTTTTATTACTACGAAAATCAATTTACTGATCTTGGGTTTACTGCAAAATCACAGAAGTGAAAACCTGAATTCATTTGGTGTCCATGGCTTTGCTGCTTCTTTATGGGGAGAAACATGTCTCACACAGCCCCCTCTCTGCTTCCTCCCCACCACAGCTCCTCTCCCAACAACAGCCAAGCCACCCACCCTGTCCACCTGAGCCCCTCTCACTGGACCTCTCCAAGGAGACCAAGAGCCCAACCTGAAAAAACAAACCCTGAAAAAAAGAGGAAATGGCCTGTTTCCTCCATCAGGGTTTTTGGTTGTCTTATAAGCCCACCACGAGCCGGGGTTTGGGATGGGAATGCAGGATATGGCTGAGAAAATGGGGCTGCTAAAATCCTCGTGTGAACTTCATTGTGGTGGAACTGGATTATTTGCTTAAAAGTGCAAACCTGCATGTTCAAAATATTGTTAGAATGTTGTATTAGTCATTCCAGTAGTCAAAAATAATAAAATAGTAATAAAGAAAGGAGAAGTAGGTGTGTAGAAGTCACTTCACTCTGGATGGGTATCATTCAGTGCAATCCAATATACCAACAGATCTCATGTAGCCTCTCCTCTACTTTAAGGGGGTTTTAAGGGTAAAATCAATGCTTAATGTTTTAACAGAGCCAGTGGAAAGCAGTGCAAAGAGTTTGGCCAAGGAGCTTCAGGCTTGCTGTCCCTCAGCAGTGGCCAGGCTGCCACGACAGTAAAATTTTGCAAATCCTTCATGTTCCCACACATTCACCTCCCAGAGTCCCAGGTCTCAATCAATGCAAATATTTCATAGGAAGGGAATTTCAGTGCTGCTGATAATTTCTGGGGAATACAAATGCAGCAGAAAACCATTTTTTTATAATTCAAATTAAAAAAAAAAAAAAAGAGAAAAAAAAAGGAGAAATATGTTGGAAGAGGGTTGGTCAGCTCTAGAAATAGTCAAAGCAAATGTTTCAGGAGTGATGAGGAGGATGAAAGACACCAAAATGAGTGAGTCAGCAAATAACTGGGGATAACAGCAAATTCCAGAAAGGAGAGTGTGTTTGGGGTGGGAGGGTGAACCTCCTACCCAATATTAATAGGTTTGGCCTGTTCTCTATGCTGAAACATGGACAGAAAGACAGGGATGCAAGGTGTGTAAGAGGGAAGGGCTGCAAGTGCTGGGGTGCCACCCCCACAGGGTCCCTGCAGCCCATCATCACAGCGTTGGGGGCCAGCAGTGCTGACCACCCCAGGGTTTGCACTGGAGGGAAATTCCTCTTTGGGTACAGGAGACCTGGAAGCTGGCACACACATTTCCTCTTTCTCCCCCAAAAAGAGAGTGTGGTGCCCAGATTTTGGTGTATGTGTGTGTATGTCTGTGTGAGGTGGTAGATCAGCACCCTTTGCACTGTCCTTGGCTTCACATTTAGGGGGGGCCTGTGTAAATGAGGTTCTTCTGGAGCGAGTCTCAGTCCCTCCCTGCAGAGAGCCAGCAGTGCTTGTCAGGATCATGGATTGATGTGGGAGTGATGGACAGGACAATGTAAAGAGCTGTGGCTCCAAGCACAGTCTCCAGCCTCACCACTGCTCCCTTAAACCATGATAAGAGCCATAATAACACCAAGCTGACGCTATTGTTTCCCATACAACTATTGCAGAGGTTCTATCAGACCGACCTCATTTCCTACAAGATCAGGAAGAGCAGCTCACATTAAATATGGGAAATGACTGCCACCTCCAGCCCTCCGCCTGCTACTGGAGCCAGCAGCTCCCAGCCCTCCTTGGGTGACTCCAGGAACCTGGAAACTTGTTTTACTGCTTGCTTGTACTGAAGATATAAACAGTGGGGCTCGAGAGCAGAAACACGAGATGGCAATTAGCCCAGAGCTATTAGCTGTGCCTGAATATCATATACTCCAAGCTTCCTTGATCCACTGGAATTTATATGACTGTTAATGGGCACTGTAAATTGCTGTCAGCATGGATAACTCAATCCATGCTTTTTTTTGAGAGGTGGAGGGTTGGGGGAAGTGTAGAGGAAGAGGGGAAGGTGCCTTGAGATGGACATGAGGAGCTATACAACAGCTTTAAGGCACTGCTGTCTACTAGTATATAACAGATAATAAAAATATGGTTTAATTTAGAATGTAAGGATATGGTGTCAAAATAAAATGTCTCAAGGACAAGTAGAGAACATAAAAAAGTCATAGCCCATGCTGTGAGCATCAGCTGCACATCATAAAGATACATTAATGGTATATTTCTTTAAAAGAAATTTTCATACTTTGGAGTTTTATGAGAAATAAGATTTTAAAATACCAAAAGTAGAAATTTTATGATTGCAGGGGAAAAATGTTCAGATGAAGGTGATGGGAACAGAAGTAAGACACTGGTACCTTTGGTGGTGCTGGCAGTGACCGAGGGCAGTGACCCTGCTGTGCTGAGCCTGGCGTGTCAACCCTTCCCTCTGCCCATTCTGCAATCATGGAACCAGTGGCATTTTTTATTAAATGGGAACAGGATCAGGCCCCAGAGGTCAGAGACACAGGCACAAAGTAATGTCAGATTGTAAAACAAGAGGCAAGCAAAGCTACTTAAACCAGACCCACGTGCATGCCAGTGATCAAAAATAAAACCAACGAAAGAAATGAGGTTTTGAAGTAAAATTCACGTGTTAGAGATAAAATCAGTTAATATGGGTGTGGATCATTCCTTTTTGATTCTGGGCTTGGAGAAATTTCTAGCAAAAGCTCACAGCATTGGAGCATCTCTGCTTCCTGGGTTCAGCTGGGCTCAGGAACAATAGAGAGACCCTTGAGTTCATTTTTCTCAGGGGAAAAAGGCATTTTTAAGCCAATGACTAAAATATCCCTTCCTATTGTTCCACTTCTCTGTCAGCCACTGGGAAGAATAACCTGGCATTTCCTTCCCCTGTTCTGCTACTAAATCTGTAGGTTTCAAGGGGAAAGTTTACAAAAATGGGGAATTTCTAAAATTTGATCTGCCGTGTGCAACCATCGATGGCAAACTGCTGATTTTGGCCACTGTTTGTAGGAATGGTTCTACCATATATTTCACTGACATCCAGGGATCCTGAACAGAACCAAGATACTGGGATGCTCCTGAACAGACTTGCAAGCATTTCCTGGTTTAATATATGTCTTTAGATTGTTAAACTGAAAGAAGGTAGGTTTAGATTAGATATTAGGAAGAAATTCTTCACTAGGAGGGTGGTGAGACACTGGCACAGGTTGTCCTGAAAGTGTTCAGAGCCAGGCTGGAAGGGACTTTGAGCAACCTGGTCTAGTGGAAGGTATCCATGCCCATGGCAGAGGGTGGAACAAGATGATCTTTACAGTCCCTTTCAACACAAACCACTCTAGGATTCTATGATATTTAGCTGCACCTCTTCTGATTCCTTAAAGATGAAGAGGTTCTGCTTCAAAGCAGAGCAGAAGGGTCTGAAGAGGATAGTCATTGCTTGCCCAGATTGCATTTGGTGTCTCATGTTTGGAGGATGTGGTGTGTCTTGCTCCAGCTGAACACATGTAAAGGACCAGGTGAAGAGAGTTTGGCTGCATGGTGAGCTGCCAGCACCCCTCACCCCCCAGCCTGGAAATGACTAGTGTGGAGAAAGAAAGACTAAAAATTCCATCCAAACCTGTTAGAAAGACATATTTATCCCAAATATAAAGCCAAGTTTGCAATATCTGGGACACCATAAATATTAAGGCAGAGTATATTATGCTTGTGTAGTGTGACTGTGATGCATGAATATTAATGTCCTGCATCTGAAACCTCTCTCAAGGCACTTAGTGTCCATCAGCAATGCCTCATGGCTCCCTCCTGGGATTTAAAACCTGTGATCAACCCAGTTTTGCAAAAAATTGCAGTTGTGAGCATTGCTCTAGTAAACTTTTTAAGAGGAACACCCTTAAAATAAACCAAAACCCAGTTCTCTTGGTCTCCTGATGCCACAAGGATCACAAGGATTCTCCATGAAGTTAAGGTGACATCGCTCTTCCCCGTGGCCCATAAAATGTGCCTACCACTGTTGGGCTGCTCAGAGCCTTGTGTGGTCCATTATATTTTATGCTGGTTTCCTAAACATTCACAGTTAAATAAACTATGATAACACTTCATAAACATTTTTCTAACATGCGGAATGTTTGACATGAATTTCAGCTATTTTAAAACTAATAAACAATTGTCAATCGGATGTTGGAGACTAAGCAGAAGCCACAACTGTTCTTATGGAACATCAAAGGCATAATAAATATCTGTGTTTTTTTTTTTTTAAGTGAGGCTTTTGTACTTTTGCATATGAGCCTCTGTCAGAGGGATGAGTTCTGGGGCTCATGTGTTATTGACTGCTGAGCTTTGGGTTTTGAGCAAAAAACAGGAGGGGTTACACTTCTTGGGATCAGCCTGCACTTCAGGAATCTCCCAGTGTCTGAAAAAAAAACCCCAGCAAGCTGAATAGGCGTCAGGCTCCTGCTCTGCCTGCTGCAGACATACTTTTTCTCCCAGGTGAAAGGCACCTTGTGGGGCCTCACTCATTCTGCCATCCCTCTGGCATCACTCCTGGGGTGAGCAGGTCCCACAGCCCTGCCCAGTCCCCACACTGGCACAAAACCAAGCCTGGGGTGGAGGAGCTGCCTTAGGACAAGGGTCATGCAATGAGTTTGGTCTGACTCACAGGGATGTGGTGGTGGCCCAAAGGGAGCAACCTCCTTTCTCCACCAGCTCCCCCAAGCCACTATCTGCAGGAGTGGGGTAGAGGACCAATGGCACTGTAATGGCCCCAAAGGGCATCTCTGGAGGATTTTGCATTGCTGCAATATCAAAGAACACACCAGGTCCCTCAGGGCAGTGTCACTGAGCAGCAATGGGAGCGCAGGATCAGGGCCCCCCACCCTGAGAACTTGCAGCTCCTCCCCGGCACAGGACCAGCCCTTTGATCATGCCCTGATGGGTGGGAAGAGGAGACAGCTCAGAAAAATATTTTTCAAGAGAAATACGATGTCAGTGGAATATTATTTTTTTTTTCTGAGGAGTGTCCTGAGTTGGAAAAAAAAAAAAAAAAGAAGAAAAAGCTGATTTAGAATAACAGCTCATTTAGCAAGAGATAGTCTGTCTCCTTTAATCTATTGTTCACAACATCCCAACTGGTTAGAGGTTTCCCGGCCTGACAACAAGAGCTTGTGAGCTTCAGAGAGGAAACTACCACAGCCTAATATTTATCTCGGGGCACATACATCAGGAAGGAGTCACCCACGGGAGCAGAGCTATCAGGCCAGTGCTCATCTCTCTGTGCCGCGAGGGGTGTGTGATTCCCGATGAGATGAAAGTTGTTCCTCTGTTTGGGATGACGGATGGTGGCCAGTGTTGGGGAAGGACTGCCCGGAAAATTGTGCTGCTTTACAAAACTGGAGAGTTTTGGAACCGAATCTGAGGGAAAGTTGTGCAGTCTCAGGACCAGGCGCACTAAAATCTCCGGTTTCTGTCATGACACAAGACAGAAGCACTGGGGAAGTCCTTTAAAGGTACCAGCAAGGCTCATGTGGGTTTGGGATGCTCTTGCCAAGCTGCTATGGAGCCAGCAATCTCCAATATTGGGCTGTCCCTGTGCCCTGAACAGCTCTGTCTACCTGGAGCCCCTCTGCCCTTACAAACCCTCCCCTCAATAAAACTCCAGAGGTCCACAAGATGAGCAAGTAGGAGGGTATGAAGTTGTCAAGCAGGTCTCCCACCTTCCCCAGTGCTCTGTGGGCTCCCAGGTGTGATTCCCAGGGAAATCATGCAGGGACCTGCCACAGCCTTCACCAGCTGGATGCTGCTCTTCTCTGACTGGAAAAACCCTCCCTAAGTTCATGCCTCGGCCATGCCATGTGTGCAGATGCCCTGTGCCACTGCTCAGGCTTTGCTTTAGTCCCTTCCACTATGAGATGTCACTTCTTGCCCACAAAGCCCTGCCTCTCCCATCCTTGTGACCACCGTCCCCCCCAACACCGGAGCCACAGGAAGGTTTTCCTTGCCCATTTCTCCCCTCCTGCCCCACCTGGCTGGGACAGGGCCGGCACCCAGCTTTTCCCACCAGCAGGAAAAGGCTGGTGAGCCCCACTGGAGCCAGTCTGGCTGCTTTCGGCCGAGCTGGGCGCTGGGGCAGATAAGTAAACACTTGCAGCTCTGACATAAATTACTTTAGTCCTTGACAGCAGGACACTGACCAGGGTCGCCTGATAAGGGAGGGAAAGCCTTGCATGTCT
This sequence comes from Pachyramphus minor, assembly GCA_013397135.1. Taxonomy (NCBI): domain Eukaryota; kingdom Metazoa; phylum Chordata; class Aves; order Passeriformes; family Tyrannidae; genus Pachyramphus; species Pachyramphus minor. Next base: position 1,343,924 of record VYXB01004989.1, on the reverse strand, counting down.
CTCAGTCCCACTCAGATATTTCACAATAAATGTCACTGGGAAAGAATAGACACTTCTGTACCCATTAGGCAGCTGCATGTTCCTGTCACCTTGAGAAGAAGGGATGCATTGTCAGAGCTGTCGGAGCAGGCAGGAACCAGCTGTTAATCTGCTCTGACATCCTTTTTCACAGAGCAAGTGTGAATGGGGCGTTGCAAAAACCCAGTGGAAAGGTGATTAAAAATAGGCCCTCCATGAACATCTATAGGGTCTGTCACTGTGCTGCTGGTGGGGAGTGTTGGCCAGAGGACCAGGATGGAGGCACCATCTCCTCCCTGTTTCAGCTCCATCACTCTCTGCAGTCCCCTCCTGCCTGTGCCTCAGTTTCCCCTCAGGAGAGGTCACATCCAAGGACAGGCCACTTGCTTTTCCTTCTGATGGTGGGATGAGTGTTTCAGACCAGGGCTGGTTGCTCAAGCTCAGGTGACACAGTTGCAAAATTGGTAGTCAGAAGATGAGCTGGTTGGACCAACACTGCTTCATCTGGATGGGTCCTGGCAGATGCAACAGTGATACCTGAGGCCGCGACCAGCTCCATCTAGACACTCTGCTCCTGTGCTGGACGTCACCCAAGAAAACCTGCTTGTGGCTGCAGCATCAGTGTGCAGCTCCCTCCACCACTCTGTCTGAGGGATTCTGCTCTTATAGACCCTCTTGCATGGCAGCTCTCATTATAGGGGCTGCCCACACTGCAAGAGGTGTGGGTGCAGAGGTGCTGGTAACAGGTATCCAGGGAGTCAAATGTACCTGATGGATGGCTCTGAACTGAAGCTCCTGGTGTGCCCACCTGGGAATCACTGTGGCTTCTTTGCAGGCAGGCAAGTGACCCAGAGTCTGGGCATGGAGCAATGTGCCTGCTCTTCCATAGGTGCTTTAGAGAAAGTGGGATGTGTGGCTGAAGATGCATTACATGCTCATTTTAGACTCTGGCTTCAAATTATTTCCCCAGTCAAAGAACCCTGCCTCTACCTCATCTCCTTTCTTAGCGACATTATTGACCAATGTACAGACTTCTGTAGTGGAAATGAGTTTTGGTTTTGTTCCAATAAGATCCCTGCAGACCCATTCCTGGGCTTGTGGGTTGCTGCTTACAGAGAGATTTTGCTGGCCCAGCTTTCACTCTGTGTGTCACCTGCACATACTCTGCCAGATACTTTGTCTATTCTTAGATCACCATGTCCTGCAGATCTTCAAGGCTTTGCTATTAGATTTTTTAGCTACAAGTCCCTTTTATTACTTCAGATACTAGGAAATCTTGTGTGGAAGACATCTGCTTAGTGTCTAATGCCTTTAGGATACTCATTAAAGGGATATTTCCCCTGTTATCTCAAGTGTGATCTTTGGAGGAGGATGCTGGTCCCTGTGGCTGCAGGCTGCCACATCTTACCAGGGTCCCACCATGGCACAGGCTGTGGCCCTCAACCCTCACACAGCCCTGGGGACCTGGCCTTGGCTCCTGCCCGGGCACAACAGGTCTGGCCAACACCATGAGATGAAAGCGCCCTCGCAATCCCATGTTCAATATTTGATTGTGCTCCACTGCTTAGGCTTTTAATGTGGTTTTAATGTGGCTCTGCTTATTTTTACAGGTTTCCCAATCTGCCCCCTCCCCAGATTGTTTATATTTTTGGAAAGCCTTCTGTTTAGTGCCTGTAATACCCCTGACGTCCTTTTGCTGCAGTGGTCTTCCCTTACCCACTCCTCTGCTCAGACTTAACTAGGATTTGTTTCAATACTAATCTCTCAAACTGTTTATTAAACCACCCCCTGATTTATCTGCAAAAGATTTTTCTTGAAGTTATAAAATTTCAATCAAAATTCCTTCAGGCATTTTGCATTCCCCTCTTACGATCACTAAATCCTATTTGTTCTCGGCGTGACCCCCTTGGCTCCCAGCCCAGGCTCCGTGGTGCAGCAGAGAGCAGGAATACACACCACCAGAGAGTGGCTGCAACTGCCTCCCTGCCCCAGCAACCTCCAGACAAGAAGACTTCTTGAGCTGCTCTGCTGAAACCATTTCTTCCCTTTCCACCCTCAGCCGCTAGCAAAGCCTCTCTGTTAGCAAGGGTGAGTTTTCCTTGTTGTTCCATCCCCTTGCACCTAGTTCCAAGCCTGTAACATGCTAAATAATTCCTCTTCCACCTTAGTGTTTACATTCTTCAGATACTTTCTGCTGCTTTTCATGTCCCGACTCATTTGGCCCTTTGTTGGGGTATACCCGGCTCCTTTCATCTCTGCCCAGGGGAGCAGCCTCCCATCCCTTGCTCCCTCCAGCCCGCCCAGGTCAACAGCACCAGCACCAGCTAGGCTGCTCTCTCCTCCAAAAAAGACTTATCCATTCATCCCAGTCTTCCTAGGATGAGATTGGCCCAAAGGATGTGCTTGTTCCCTGTGCCTGCATCCGTGTTGTCCATGGATTTTCCTAGCTGTCTCAATTTTCTTGGTGTAAATCAGGTGTAGATTGGACCAGACAGCATTTTATACCTGTTTCTCACTCCTCAGGGAATATAACTGACCAAAATCCCAATTTGAGAGGCAGCCCATGAATGCACACAGCAAAGATTCATCCTCCCAGACTCAAGTATTCTATTTTCCACACCACTACTGCAGCTTTTCCCAGTGCCAAGGGCAGCTTTGAGCCAGAGAGGAGGACAGAAAATATTTCACCTATCTGAAAAAAAACCTATTTGATATTCAGCCCTTCCAACAGCTTTTGGGGTCTATTTTAAACATTTAATGGTCTGAATACCCAATAATGTCACATCAGGGGTTCAAATCCTTCCGAGGGTTTTACCCTTAATGTAATTTGATTATATATTTATTAGAGCAAAGGAATGGCAAGCCAGTAATTGGAATGATACAGTATGCAGGGAAAAAACCCAACACCACGTTTAGTTTAATATACATTATTTCCCCCAAACAGCTCCTGACCAAAGTCAGCCAAACTAAACAGTCCACCTACTATATGCAGGGGCACTTCAAAGGGAAAATTAGGAGACAAAACCAATATGAGAGGATGAGGAATCCCAGAGGGTCCTTATCAGAATCCCTTTCGGTGGATGTTCCCATGTTTTAGTGGGAAAAAACCCCCACAACAACAACAAAAAAGAGCGTGAGCCTGTGGGACCGATAGAGGATTTTCCTCTGGCTAGACACAGAGTCTTTAAAAAAGCTGCGGCAGAGTGTGGGATCATTAAACACCTTCAGATTCCTTCCCCCCTGCCAATCACGGCATCAGCAACCGCCCTCTCCATGGCGTCTGCTGATCCCACTTTGAAAACCTCCCCATTTATCACCGCTGGGAGAGATCCTGCTGAGACCGCTGGAGCCTGCTGCTTGTCAACAGGGCACCTTATCTTCTCCAAACATTTACTTAACCCTTTGTCGGGCAGGCCGGGAACAATGGGAGCCCGGCCGCGGCCCCGCACCGGGAATCCCGAATCCAGCCCTGCCTCCGGCAGGCGCTGCCGGTCCCTGCCTGGTCACAGGCACTGGCATGGGCTGGGAGAAGAGACGATGTTGAAACCACACAGAACCAGCCTCCACCTCAATGGAAAAGGTCACTTGCAACATGGGAGAGCAGAGAATTACTTCTGAAGTGTTTTCTACCGGGGACAGACATAGGAGCTTTTCTGGCTCTAAGTAGGTTATGAAATACATCATCAGAAATTCAAATAGCCCCCAAAGTCAGCTACCTCAGCCCAGAGTTGGTGCAACTCTACTTAAAGGGATGGCAGCACCTTCAGAAGATGTAGTTCTTACTGTGACCTGGTCCAAATATAATATAATATAATTGCACCCTAAACTCATTGTAAGTAGAAGATTCCAGATGTGTCTTCATTTAGCAACAAGTTTTCTTGTAAAAACTGGCTTTTTTCCAGAACTTTCCTATGATATAGCGAATGAACCAGACTTACAGGTTCCTGGTAGAGATAAGTCTGACACTCACAACAGGAAAATGAGATCTCAGCTCTTGACCTTCAGTGCAACAGGAGAGAAACCCACGGGCCAGATGTGCACCCACTCCTGCTGTGCCAGCTCTTACAGAGTCAAACAGCATTGATGAAGTACCTTCTGCCAGGAATGATGCCCATGGGGCCACAGATGAGAAATTCTGGCATTTTGGCATGAAGGACCTCAAGGCTACACATCCTTACTTCGTAACAAGCCTTTAGCAGCCCCGCAGCAGCTGATGGCAGGTACAGAGGCGCTGGCCCAGCTACACAGAAGGATAAAAACCCACGAGGAATCAGAGAATGCTGAGATGAGCTCTCACAGCTCAGTTCTCCCAGCTGGGAGCAACCTGCAGCCGACTGGCTCAGGCTGAGGACAGTAACAAATGGCTGTGTGTTTGAAGCTGAGTTTTAAGTCTTTGTAGCGTCGTTGTACTGCTTTGTGCCGTTATCTGTGACAAGAGCCGGGAGTTCACATCTTTATCTGGGAATAAAGACTCACAGATCATGACAGTGTTTGACAATATGACAGCCCTGGGAAATCTGGAATATAGAAGGCAACAAACAGCCCTTCCAGCAGAGCAGTGGTGGCAGACTGATGCTCCCTTCTCAATCCCAGTCTGGATTACTGGACTCTTTGAAGTGTTTTAATTAGCTGCCCTTCATGTACTTTGAATGAGGCTGGAGTATACTTATGTGCTTCCTAGTACTCCAGCAAGTAACACCATCCCTGAACCATTTGGAAGGAATATAGGAGGGGATAAGTAAGACCCTTATGTTTCTGAGTCATATACGTGTTCTATCCACACTGTCACTTAGTTCCATGTTTATTTAAGCGCACATTCACAGACCTGGGAACAGTTTCCTGTGTTCTTAACTCATGTCACCTAAAGAAGCTTAGGACCCATTATAAGGAGAGGGTTTTTTTATTCTTCAGCAGTGAGTATTTATGTTGAGTGTTAGTGCTGGAAGTGTGTCACACGGTAGTTTTGGGATGTTTGGAAGGCTGGGGTGGCCTTGTGGACACCACACTATTGTTACTGAGCTGCACCAGGATCTTCAGTAAAGGAAGGAACTCCTTCAAACACAGCTTGTCTGAGAAGCAAGCACCCACCTTTACTCAGTTGCTAAAATAAACCCCTCAAAAAAAACCAAACCAAAAGAAATCCACAATGTAAGCGGATCAGATAGCTTTGGATCTAGAGGGGCTTTTGATGGGGAAGGAAAACAGACTGTGGATGTAGCTTGTACAACATTTATCCTAACATGAGCTATAGGAATGCAACATATATTTAGCCAACATGCCTTGAACTATAGAGGACACTGCTATGTAACTCATCACTCCCATTCCCACACGTTTTTATTGAGAAAGGCTCTCTGAAATTGCCAGACATCTGATGTATTCCACTGCAAGTGAAGATAGTTCTTCTGGCACGGACACACAAGCTTTTGTTTTTACAGAGCGTTGCTGGACTGACTGGTGAAGTGGCTGTCACACTGCAGTGGTGTGTTGTCCCCGAGTTGAGTGACATTCCCGTACCCTTGGAAGCAGAAGTCATGTTTCTCTGTGGTGGAAGCATTTGGAGGAAAGCCCTGAATGCTTTGGCAATGCCAACTGGGTACCTGGCAAAGATCACTCAACACCGCCCGCCCTCTCTCCATCCCGCATGGTCTGCACTGTGATAATGGGAGCCTGCAGGCATGCTTCTCCTAATCCCAACCAGGACAAGTGGAATGACATCAATCTTAAGGGAAGAGAAAGACATCACTGTCCAGATGGATGAGTTACAGTCTGAGGACAGAGGGGACAGACCACAGTCCTACCTCAGGGATGCACAAGTCATTCAATATGAGCAGGGGCCATCAGACAAAGGCAACAGAACTGCCATTATACATTGAGTTATCACACAGTGTTCCCAGCAGTGCTACTAAAACTTTAACAGAACCAGTTAAAGGGTGTTTTTCTACACCCCACTAGTGATGGGCAGAGATTTAGCATTGGCATTGGGCTACCAGCACACCCAGACCATTGTTGCTGTTCAGGTGGTATCATCTACTGTTTTGGTGATATGACTCGGCCACACTCCTGAGCTCTAAGTAATAGTGTTAAAGGAACCCCTTTAGATTCACTGTAAATAGTCACAGAACTTTTGGAGCATTCACATCAGAGCCACAGGTCTATGCTGAGCTCTCCTGCCTTTCCCAGAGCTGGTTCTGCAGGAGCAGGAACATGCCTGTCCAGAGATCCAAATGTTACTGATGATGTGATGGCTTAATGTCACCAATTCTATAGCATATGATACCTCCACAGCTAAACTTTGAATCCTTTAGGGGGAATATTCTTTAAAAAGAGAGAATTAATCTGAAAACTAGTACTATGTCAGGTAATAAGCTGGCTGCTGTGTAGGGATCACATGGCTGACAGCAACTCCCTGGCTCTGAGGCACGAAGGGAGTTGGAAAACAAGGTGTTGAGCCCATGAAACATCAATTAAGACACCATGGGACTTCACCAACCAATAATTAACTGGTTGTACAGACCAGAAGACCAGTTGCAGTAGGTTACTACCTACAAGTGCTGACTTGTCACTGTGTGCTAGGTTGCCACTTGAGGACATACTACAGCTGGGGTGGACGTGGCAATGCCCACCTCTCGTTTGAGCCACACAACTGATGGAGATTCCTCTGCTCCACCCAGGGAAGCACAGAATTAATATTTTATGCATAATTAGTGATTTTCATTCACTGCCACTTCTGTGAAGTGACTCCAATCTACAGAGAATTTAGCTGGAGTGGTAAAAAAAAAAAAAGAAGTTCTTACACTTTCATCAGTTTAACATTTTTCCAAATAAGCTTCCCAGTTCTTACTTCCATTGTTCTTCTACCTGTCATGGTCTTCTTTTAGGCATAATTTTGTTATCTATTACTTTGATCCTAAAATGGTAGGGAGTGCTACATGGGAAAAAAAAAAAAGGGAAATAGGCCCAGCAAATGGAGTTAAGGAGAGATAGGAAGGAGCCAGGGTCTGTCAGCTCCCCGGGGCCCCGCAGGATGCCTGGGAATGACAGAGAGCATTTCCCTCAGACGAGGCCAAACACATTTCTTGATAAACTAATTAAGCAAATGTGTTGAAACAATATGAGTGTGACTGGGTGCTCACTCCTCTGTGTGCTGCCTGCTCCTGGGACAGGAGGCAGCCCCGGGGGGGATAAAGCATTCTTCCAGGAATATGGGACCAGATAAAGTGCAGTTTGGGAGTGAGTGATGTCCACTGTACCTACTGTCACTGCTCAGCAGGGGATCTGCCTGGCTGAGGGAAGCTCAGTGGGCACCCATCTCTGGGGCCATTGCCCCTCTGTGTGGAACAAGGATCACTTTACGGGGTTTGTCTGATATAAAGTGGGGTGCTGAGGTGGACTATAGCATGTCACTGTCCCCAATAGCTGGGATAGCCCATAAGAGTTCAGCCTCAGGGCAATGCTCCCAACCCATGACAAACATGACATTTTGCCAGCCTGGAACAGTCAAGCATTGACACCAGAAGTATCGAGAGATGTGTTACAGGAGCCTTTGGGAAATAGCTCTGGATAAAACCAGCTGCAGGTATTATTTAGTTACTGGTGCTGCTGGAGTTGCTGGTGAGAGCAAAGGGGAAGGTGGAGAGTAAGCAAGCCCAGTGCATCCATCACCTGCTCTCTCAGGAGGTGGGAGGCAGCTGCTCTGGTGTATCCTGAGCTCCTTTCTGTGTCCATCACTTCAGTGCAATGCTTACAGCTTTCCTCACGTGTGCTCTGGACCCTGACTGTGAGATGTTTGTACCTTTAGACCTTCCCCTCTTTGTTCCCAGAAGGAGCATCCCTGAGTTCAGCTTGATGTCCCCAACATTCCTTGCCTTTGTGTTTTTTCTGCAGCCAAAAATAACGACCAGGAGAGCTGTGCCAGGGCTATGGAGACAGCGGTTGCTCTCTGCCTGTGCTGAGGTCTCCCTTCCTCCACCCACTCGGGGCCAGACCATCATCAACAGCAAAATGAAATATTCCCATCCCACATGCCTCCTCTCGGGATGAAAGATTACATCCTATCCTTCCTTCTCCTCCCTCTCGGTCCTCCACTGCCTTCCAAACATGACGCTGGGCCACGTGTATCCTGAGCAGCGTTCGCTCAGACATGACAACCTGGACTTGACCCCCGAGGTTCTGGCTCCACTGAGTCTTCCTGGCCGTTTCGGGCAGCAGGAACCTCTGTCAGCGCTGGTGATGGATGGGTTCAGTGGGAGAGAGGCCTACAGAAAAAAAAAATCTCACAAACACAGCGACAGGCAAAAGTAAAATAGACCCTGAGCAGCAGCAGCTTGCTGTGAGCAGAGCTTACGGTTCACAGCTGCAAAGAGCTGTCCCTCCTCGGGGACACTTGGTTGTCACCATCCTTTCTGCAGCCCACGGTGAGGAGAGCTTTTTCTCCTGTCCAGGCATATGTTGGCTTTCTGGCTTTCCCACCCTTCAGCTTAACCACCAACAGCTGGAAATAAAGCAAATAGCAGCAAATGTAGTGTATCAAGAAGCAGAGGTGTGGGCTCCACAGGTGGAGGGACTGCTGCCACAGACACAACATCTACCTGAGGCCATATCTTTGTTTATTCACAACTGAACTCCCAGGAATGGAGAAGGTCCATAGGTGTCTCCAACCAAATGTTGTGACCAGCCTGGCTTGACCAGCAGATGACTTTATTGTGTCGTGCAGGGTCAGGACAACTTCTGGGTGGGATCCATCTCCTCAGGCCTGTGCCAGCTGCAAGAAGTCACTGAACTTGAGGTTATCTGTCATCCCTGCCCAGCACCCACCCCTCTCAGCTGCCAGTGCCCTGGGTTGGGGGTTTGCACTGCAGGAATCCCTGGTGAGAGGCAGCCTGGAGACTGATCATGGAGACATCAGTCCCTTGACTCCACTGCAGTGTCAGGACAGCCAGTGAGGCCAGAAGAGGAAATGAGAGCAGAAGAGAGATGATCTGACCTTATGTTTCTGCCTCCTTTTCCAGATTAGGCCATTTCCTTATAAGAGACACACACCCTGCAGTCCAAATATTAGCTGAGTTTCCATTTCAGGCAATGCCATCATCAGCAAACCCAATCCCAGCATGCGTCTGCACCTGCTCTCCATTTCACAACATTTTAACATTGAGACTCTACTCATTTTTAAGACTAGTCTTTGATTTGTGTATCCAGTGCAGACAGCAAGGTCATTCGAAGCACCTGTGACCTGAGAACTGGATTGGGGGAACATCAAATTGGAGGGACAAGTCACAGCAACCTCTTGCTGCTGCCCCGACTCCACGTGCCTGGACGTGAGCAGAGCAGTGCTGCTTCTGGGGACAGCTGAATTATGACTCTCCTTATTCCACCACCAAAGCAGCAACAGGAGCCACGTTGTACAAACCTTTTCCTTGAACCAGGGGTTCAAGGCTGAAGACTAATCCTTTGGGAATATTGACTGTGACCAAGGAATAAGGGTTGCTGTCAGACGGTGACCATGTGTGCTCCAAACCCTTGCCCTTATTGCCCATGCCCGTATTCACCTGGTGCTTTATGATGGGTTTTGCTAACATACATGAAATTTAATTTCCGGTTATTAACCCACAAAAAGCTATTGCTGTTTTCAGAATTACATTGCTTCCAATTAGTGTTGCCCTTTGGTTTATGGTATGTTGTTTTTCTGGAAAACCTTTGAACCAGGCTGTGCACCAGCTGAAGGGCATTCTGGGGCTGTTAATAAAGATTAACTCTTTTGAGCAAATACAAGTTCTGATTCATTTGTGAGGATTGCACTGTGGCAAAGGAAGGGACTTTCAGGAAATGCAGATGTCTCTTTGCTTTCCGTTCCATTTTCTCCACATATTTATGCTTTCCAGCCTTGCTAAAGGTGATGTCTTTCCTTCCATTGTCACAGCAGGGTGTTCAGAACAAAGTAAGAGTTGCCTTCAGAAGATGAACATTCAGCAACTGCCCTCCTTCTGCTAGAGAAGGGCTTTGGGCTGGCGTTGTCCCATCCTTCTGTGAAACATGGATGGAGAAGAGAACATTTGACACCATGAGGAGAGAAATGGATTATTGTCTCTTAAGAGCAGTGCTATACAAATTTGTTTGAAGACTTGCTCATTCTTAACTCTCACTGCTCATCTTTTCCCATGCAACCATGCAATTTTATGCCTCAGAGTCAGCTTTAGCATTTCTGCTTGTTGGGCATCATTTTAGTCAGCTCTCTAGCTTCAGACTACCAAATACAAAGATGAATCTGTCCTCAATTTATACATTTTCACTCTGACTGGGTTTCAGCTTATTTTTGTTATTACACTACACTTCTATCATGCTGCCAAAGGCTGTAGTCTCCCATGCCCGTTTATTTTGTCCTTTTATTGGACCTTCCCCAGGCAAAATATTTAAAACCGAGGGAAAAAAAGAAAATTTACCTTAGGAAATTTAGCTCATTCCTGACTTTCAGCCAAACACTTCTCTAGACTTTTTGCAGCTCCCCTAGGGGACACATGGTTTTCAGTGTGGGTTCCTGTGCTGTGCCTCTGCAAGCTGAGCTGGTGGCATTTGTTTCAAGAAGGATGGCAATGCAAAAGAATTCAATTTTCCTTTAATAAAGCTGTTTACATGCCCAACACCTGTCCTGTTCTTCTGCACATACTAACAAGTGTGTAGCTCTTATTTTTTCAGTCAGATCACTTGAGTAGGAGATCATTGATGTTTCTCATTAGTTGATGGCACTTTTCCTCTAAGGGCATTATGCCAGTTGAAGAGGCTGTATAAAGTGTTCCCAACACTAAAAAGTGTCCTTGCCTCTCAAAACTATGTCAGTTTTTTATTAGCTCTTTACTAGGCAGGCTGTGACTTGATGCTAAGCAATAAACCAGAGCTGGTGTATCTGAGCTATCCACCAGTAGCTTTTCATCTACTCATAGGATTTCCCCTGGACTTGTTTTTTCTCCCTCCTGTTGTATCTGGGTGGTACAAGGTGTAACTGCTTCCTGCCTTGGTGCTGAGCTCCTGACACCCCTGTTATCCTGTGGACACATGACTCTCCAACCTGGAGTTCCAGGCAGAACATTGCAATCCCACCTTCCTCCCCACGCTCCAGGGAGACGCAGACATGTCCCATCTCTGAAAATCTACTGCTGAGTTCTTGGAGTGTCAATGTGTGCAGAACTCCATTATCTTTAATTTCAAGCAAAAAAAGCGTTAGTTAGACTCATTTGTGAACAGGTTTGATATTTAGGAAGACAACACCCACACGGATTTCATTGCAATTCAGGAGCATCTCACCCATTTGCAGATGCAAATCCAAGGCAAGATCTATGTGCCAGACAACCATTGGTCAATATATTCCCTTCCTTATGGAAGTGGGTGATTGATTCTTTGCCTGTTTGAACACTCTTCTTTAATCAACTGTCCTGGCCTAGGACTTCTCCTGAAATCTGGTCTACAAAGCAATGAGCCCCATATCCTGAGTGGGAAATACATGGCAGTTCCCTGTTTGCAGCATGGCTGTATATCTGCAAGGACACACAGTGAGCAGAATGACTCCAGCCTTGGAGGCATTGCAGACATTTATTGTGAAAAGAAGCTGGGGAACAATCAAAGTAATTGCTCTGGGCTGATGTACGTGTTTCTAATGAGTGTCACCGCAGACAGACTTATTCAGTGTGTCTGTGTTATTTACACAGGACAGCACTATCAGTAAAAGGCCTTATTATCTTCTCTGTATTTGTTTCTGTATCTTTCAGTTTAGCAACTCTCAAATTCAGTGTGGGTTGGTTTTCTTTTATTATTTTTTATAGCTTGTTTCCTCTTTAGTGATATTATCATGGAGCCAATAAAAGTGCTTTCTTTCTACATCTGGTCAAGGGAAGATTCTGCTGGGTACACGAGTCATATTTCTGTAAATGCCTCCAAGTGAATATAAAAAGCTGTTGGAAGCAATTGAGTTTACTGTTGCCTTATGTACTGTCATTAATTAGGAAATAAAGCGAACTGCATTTTATATCACTTGTAATCAAAATGTTACAGTCTTAATGTGAAGCCTTCCAAGTGCAGAGGCTGAAAGCAGGCTCTGTTCTTGTACAGATGAGCAGTGAAAAAAAGGATGTAGAGATCCTTTAAGCTTTAAAATTCATGGCCCAGATTTTCAGAGTGCTGCCATGCAGCGAGGCAGGATGGGGTGGGCAGGCAGGATAACTGCACCTTGTAGCTACCTGAATAACCTGGTGCCAGTTGTGATTTATGCCACCAATGCAGCATCCCAGTAACTGGTAACTGGCTGAACTGCAGCTCATAGTCTGGCTCCTGTGCTGGGTACCACAAAACACCCATCTTCAGCAATCATCCATTTCCTCTTCTTCAGATTAAATGGATATTTTTGCCCCCTAATTCTGTTCTCATAGAATTCCAAGTTTTCCCGATCCCTTTTTCCTGCCTCTCAGTTTAAAACATTGAGCAGGATAAAATATAAATAATAAAAGAAACACAAACAAAATACTTTAAAAGAAAAGAAAGCAAAAAAAAAAAAAAAGGCATTTCATCAGCACCCCCTTTTCCACAACCTTTAACATTAGGTGCCTTTGTCAAGTCCATTAGGACCATATCTGCACTTTCCGGAGTTTGAATGCTTTCATATATTTGGCTCCATATGAACAAACTGGTGGTGCAAACATATTAGTAGATCATTTGCCATGTACATGATTCAGATATCCAGACATGTACAAAACCCAGGCAGGGATTAACTGAGTCTGACAGCACTGAAGTGACTCCAGTTCTGTGTGTGTATAAGCGATAATGAACCAAAGGCCCTGTTTGCCTTCAAATAACACACAAAATGATTAATTAGACAGAGGGCATGAGTAATAATCACAATATTATATGCTCCACCATAATGGAACGCTGCTCTCTCCTAGCTTTGTTCCTCTAATCTCTGAGAAGCAAATATCCACAGGGTGTTACCAGCAGAGAGGGAGGCAGATTGTGGTTGCTCACAGGTTATGAGCAGCCCTCCTTTCCCACTGTGATTTTATACCCCCGGGAAATACAGAAAACCTCTTTGGAAAATACAAATGGTTGCTAAAGGATTAAAGGGAATGGCAGTTAAAAAAAAAGGCAAAGAGTTCTAGTTGCAGATTACAGACTTGAACATGTTCCCATTAAATTCAATGACAAAGTTTTCTTTGATTCAGTGTTGGATCCTGAGTGCTTTATCATCAAGATACTTTTTGGTAAAAGTCATAGTTCGTCATAGGGCTACATAAGAAAAAAGAAACAGTTGCTCAACCCCCTATTTCCTGTTTATTCATCTATTTCTGCTGTAAGGCAAAAGTGCCCTATTGAGTATTTACCAGATGGCTCTTCTGGGAGTGGGTTCCCACCCTGGTGATGCTCGTGGTGAGTTGGGCACAGGTACCATTGGAACTTGGCCCTGGAGCTCACCCAGGCTCAGCCTCCTGCCCACAGCCAGAGTCAGCAGAGGGAGCAGCAGCCTTGGCTTGCTCCTGTCTCCTTGTCCCTCCAAGGACCAACATGGATGGCAGGTTTCCAGCACAAACTGGAGAGTAAAAGATGATGTCAGGAGCCACCTTACATGTTGGTCTGTGGCCCAGAGACCAGGCAGCAGCAACTGCACAAGCACATTTCCAATCTGCCTCTGCAATCCGAGCCCTGCCCTCCACCCCTCTCTCCTACTTGGCTAAACAGCAACCCAGGGAAGGGGGTAAAATCCCCCACTAACACTCAGTGCCTTTAATATGTCATCCATACGTGCCCCCCAGGCCCCCTAGGAAGCTCACAGTTGTGCAACAGCCCCAGGATAAGTGCAGACAGGTAAAGGGCCAAAACCAGGTTATTAGATTCGAAATGAAACCGACACTAAACCAGTTACTGAGCTAAACAGACACAATTTTTATTTTCCTCATTTAAGTAACAAACCCCATTTTTCTCTATTAGCTATATATAACTTTACCATCCTCCAAGGTTAAAAATATTATAGGCAAATTCCTGTCTTTGCCTATTTTTAGTCTCTATTGTCCCCTTTGACATTTTGGTGTATGGTATTGACTTGGATGCTCATGGAGCTGGCAGAGGTTTTGCAGGGGTTGTTCAGTAGGAAGTGACCAGGGAACACAAGCTGTGATGCATTTCTGCATTTGAGTTCATTAATTAGAGCTCAGCCCAAGGGAAGACGGTGCACTTCCTCAAACACCACATCACCTTCTCCCCCAGGGACCCTTGGGTTTGGAGGGACAGAGGAGGTGATTGCCTGTGTGGGAACCAGCTCCCGACAATGGAGTTTACAAATGCATATTTTCTCTTTTGCCGCTATATTTTTCTCCTTCAAATGACTCCTACCTCTCTTTCCTCAAACATTACCTTGTTTGGGGGTGCACTGCGCAAGCAGGCCATGTTCAAGTGGAAGCAGTATTAAGTTTTTCAGTCCCCAGGGTATTTCTCTCTCAGCAACATCAGTTTCTGCTGAAAAATTTTGTCTAGGATTGCAAAACCTCTTTCTCATTCAGTCAGTGAAGTAAGCTGTTTCCTCCATCACCCCTTTGTCCACCTCTGCATTTGAAGCACTCGCGTTGGCCACTGATGGACAGTACAGAGATCTGAGATATCCTCACAGACTGTGCCAAGCTCTTGCATGTTTCAGAAGGACCTGAGAAAGTAAAATTGAAGGTCTCTTCTAGCCTGTTCCAGAAACACTACCTGGATAAGGTTGGGAAAACTGGTAACTATTCATGATTTAACTGTCCTTGTAATATTGCAGTAACCTCTGAAACACAGACCCAGACAGCTCTGCCAGTGCAGCTCATGAACATCAGTCCTTCCTTCAGCATGTCTTGATCCACAGTATCTCATTCCCATCCAGAGCTGCCCACACAACCCCTTCCCTTCCCCACAGCCTCTGGAACACCATGCACCCCATAACCACTCTCCTTGCCAGCCCTGACATTTGCACACATGTTCCCGTGACTGACCTCAGCAAAGTTGGAGCCTGATGCAGAAGGGAAAATATTCCCTTCACTTGACATACCTACGTGTTAAAATGAAACAGGCTCATAGAGGGAAAAAACCCTCACCCTTATCAGTGTGACATTGTGGAGTCTCACGATCATAATCCAATATTAGTGTGTGATAGGGATCCCGCTGGTGCTGCAGCCTGTGCTGGGAGAGAGATTGGACCTTGGGAGTGACCTCTGCCTGGTCCACAGGATGTGAACCTGAAAAGCCCTGTGCCAAATGATGGCTTAGGAGAATTAAATCTTTGCTGTGAGGGCTGCACTTGAGTCCTTCTGGCACCCTGGTATCCTCCAAGCCTTCCACAAAGCCCTGCCCATGGCTGGCACAGCCAAACCAGCCACATGTGCCTGTTCATATTTATCTTCCTATAATCATTCTGGCTCAAGGAAGGACATTTAACATGTCAATCATATTCCCATTACTTTAGCAATTCATTAGTGCAGTGGAATGAAGTCCTGGGAGAAACTCCCTTGGAGGAAAGGGGTGGAGAAGCAGGCTGGGGAGTCTGCAAGGTTAATTCACTGTGGAATTGCTTTATTTTTTAATTCAATGCAAATTCAATCATGCTTGCCAGCTATTTTAGGGAAAAAAACAATTACCTCTGGTCTTAACACACTGCAGAGACAAGGATAACTAGGGACTGGCCTGAGTTATATCCCTAAATACAAATCACATTCAAGTTGTTCCAAACCAGGGGTGGGAGAAACAGGACAACAAATGGCACCACTTACACAGGCAGCCACACACCACTTCCCCCAGCTGTGAGATCTGAACCTTATATTAAAGTTTAGTGTGACAATTGTTAAATGATGCTAGAAACCTTCCTTTTCCTTAATTACCCGCTTGTAGCTCTGTCTGTCCCAGATAACTTCATCAAAACAGCAGCCTGCTGATTTGCACCCCACACTAATTAGTGGGATGCACATGAGCTCCTGAAAACCCAGCATTTGTCCCTGGCTCAGACTTCATCAAGAGCTCCATGCAGCTGCTGAGAGCATCCATTTATAACTGAGACAGTGGAGATCCTACTCAGCACTACGGAAAGGCTCTTTACGTCATAAATTGTATTTAAAGACTCTTTCAAGAAGACAAGCAAATTTAAGAGTGCAGTTAGCTCCTGGCACTTAGATGCATAACTTTATTTGAGTATTCAATTTCCTCCTTCATTCATAAAGTAAACATCTGAGTTATCTGAAAGTGACTGTATACTCATGGAGTGTTTTCTTAAAAGAGTCAATAGGAGAAGGCGACATAAAATGTTTCAGAGAGCATGACACAGGAAAACACGAGCCTTTAAATTATACACATTCAGGAAACGGTTGAATTCAGCATTTTAGATGGAAAGGTTAAAATGTTTGTGCTGAATTGTATTAAATCTTTCGCCAGTAAATCCTGTAGGAAGCAGAACATTTAAAGGAGCCTACTTATTCCCAGTGCCTAGGAAAGACTCCCAGAGTTTCAAAGGAAAACGTCCATTAATCTCATTGGACAAGTGCAATCTAATAAAAGCTGTTGTTAAATTCAGGGAACTTTGTTAAGTGTTTTCCAAATTTAGTCTATTCCCCCCCACCCCAACAAAATTCGTTTTTGGTCTGAAGTGGAGGATTTTTGTTGCTTTTCAGCCTGAAATGACCTTTTTTAGGAAGCTTATGCCAGCTCTAAGGAGGACAGCATGGTGCTGGCAGGGATCCTCCACAGCAGCCAGCTCCACTCCAGGATGGGTTTGAAGATTCAGCTTCATCAGCAGGACTAACCCAGGCCCACTGTCTACCCCCAGCAGTGGTTGCATTTCTCAAACACAATCCAAACTTTACAGTGTAGATTGGTTTTACTCCAATAGCAAGACAAAATCCAGAGTCAAGAACCCAGGGCTGTTTCTGGCCCTGACCTCCAGTTGGACTTTTTGCCTCATAACATCCCAGCTCCAGTCACTACTGAAGTGTGGATGCAACAGATGACTTCTTATATGAAGATGACACCAGAAAGTGTCCTGGTGAATACAGGGTTAAAGGTGGGGAGCCAAGCTTGAAAGTCTGGTAGAGATTAAACATTTTACCAGTGTTTTCCCGAAAATCTCATTGGGGAAGGGAAGGAAATCTACTGACAACAGGGGCAGCACATTCACAGCCTCTTGCCATATTAGAACCAAATTAGTAATTTCAGTGTAGGACTGCAAATGCTTAGCTATGTTTTTTTTTTTAAAGGAATTTAGCACTTCTGGAGTCCAGAGAACCTGAGGATCCAAAGCGCTGAAAGTCGTGAGCTTCCCTGTGGTCAATTCAGAGTTGGCTGGGAAGGGAAATTCTCAGCTTTCTTACAAAACAAACTAAAAGCAAAACAAACCACTTTTCCTGGTGAGACTTTCATTCAATTCTGCAGACTCAGGAAGCTCCCAAGATAAGCCTCCACTCCAAGGATACGCTCCGTGCTGGCCGAAGCAGCCCACTTAATGAATTACCACCTTTGGGCAGCCTGGCTTGGGGTGGAAAAATATCCTAAACATTTAGGCTCTGTTTTCTGCAGACCAATTGTGCACCTCAAGAAAAGGCATCAGTGATAACAAAAAGCCCATTGGTCTCCCAAGAAACCTTAGGAGGAAGTCCCTAAATTTCCTGCTTCTGAGTAAGGCTGAGAAATCACAGGGATTTCTCCCTGATTTTTTTTTTTACTCTTAGTTTTGGAGATATTCAGAAGCACTCAAATGCTGCGTTTAATAAGGCTTATAAACCTCAAATCAGATTCTGGTTTTGTTTGGATTTGGTTTCTGATGAACAGATAAGTAGATTTCTATTCTATCCAAACCAGTTTCCTACTAATTCTGGACTGATCCTTAGCCTGCCTTTCTTTGAAAAATCAGAACTGAATTTAATTACAGGAATAGAAGACAGATATTTTAACTGGAAAACATAGATGCAATTGTGGTTTTATTTTTTGGCTTTTGCCTCCTGCAAATGCAAGAAGGTTTGGTTGCCATTTATCCAGGCTGTTTTTAAAAACCGAAAGGAACTCTGTCCCCTGTGACCTTGCTCAGTGTTCTCCAGATGTATCTGATTTTGTGGTTATGTTACAAGCCCCATTGACACCAATGAAATGATTGGTGATGCCTGAACCAAGCCAGAAAAAGTCAAGAGGTATCTTCATTTTAGAACAACCATGGGCTTAAAAAAGTTTAAGAAAACCCAGTCTGTACAAGCACAGAGACCTTGAAAAACCCAGAGCCCCTGAGAAGGAAAAGTACCAACGTCTCAAAGCAGCTTGTGGTGTCTCCAGTCTGCCCTGGCTGTCACTCCCCCAAAATGGTATAAGGCAGTGCTTTTCCTGTCTGCACTTTGTTTTAGACATAGGTACCAATTCCCAGGGGTAGGAGACAAGGGCAGGCCAAGGGCCCCCTCCCCATGAGCACCCCAGGGTGCTCCTGCTCTCCCAGCCATGTGACTTCCAGGTGATGGGGCAGACGTGGCTCTCCTCTCCCCAGATTTATTTCCATTAACACTACAAAGATAATGTTGGCTCAGAAACTGAAGTGCCCAGGGCACCCCTTACTGCAGGGAAAAGGGAGGAACACACAGAGCAGTTCTGCACCATTGTCTAAAGGAAAGGGGAAGCAGCAATGTCACAGTCAATGACATCAGAGCAGACCCCGTCCAAGAAGGAGCGCTCTTATTAAAACTTGCTGTTCAGAAATGAGTTATCCATTAATAATATTTTAAATTGCTAAATCATTTCTAATCATGTGTTAATATGAGGCAAAGCTGCATGATTTAAAAGCAAAGCTCAAGCCACTGTCAATCACTCTTGGGCACGTAGCAAAGCCTGCTGTGGGAATATTGATGAGACCAACTTTCCTGCTGAAGTGATGCTTCTGGAGCAGCTTTGCTGGGTCCTCAGCCTCCTCCAAGAGATGGTGTGAGGCTTTTCATGTGTTGGGACTGTCTTGGGAGCCACCAACCATGCAGGTACATTCACCCTGAATGCAGAGCACAGGGCCAGGCTGGCACACCAGGCTTCTGCTCACAGAGCCTCTTCTGTGGATGCAAGGCTGGATTTAGGAGCAAGCTCTTCAATGGACCAAGAGAAAAACTTATCCAGGAACAAAGTCCTTTTACTCTTTGCTTTTATCTTGGTCTATCTCCCATGGAACAGTAAGATCATTTTAGTGACTCAGCACACAGGAATGATTTGCTCCTGGGGAAAGCCTGTTTTGAGGCATGACCTGAAAAAATCCAAGCTGAAGATGGTAGGTTCTGGGTTGCTGTTAACTAGGATGAACTTAGTTATGGAAGAATAACAGCCCATAGTTACCATTTTTTTCCCTTGAAAGAAGGTGATGACAACATGTTCAGCTACACCTGAGCGCCAACTCAAACCCAAATCTTGCCTTATTATTATATCTGCATTATTTAATATAGAAATCTATACATGTTATACCCCTGATGACATAATAGGTTTAAACTGCTTTAGGACAGCAGAAAAGCCAGCCTACATGCTTCCAAGGGAATTCCCATGGAGTGAGGCTCAAACACCACCATTATTCCTAAACACGGAAGGTGACAGCTAATGGCGACCTTGAGTTCTCTGCTCTTGTTTGGTGCTAAGGCATTATTAATCAGGGAGGAAAGATGTCAAGGTCAGACTCAGGAGTGGCAATCACCCCGCAATCCCATCTGTGCTGCCTTGAGGTGATGGCCTTGCCAGTGACAGAGCACCCAAGGCAGTGGAACGTGTTCCCACAAAGCAAACAAAGGTGGATCTGAATAAACTGCCTCCCCAAAAGGCCACTTCATGGTGCCCTTTGAGCAGCAGCTTCTCCATTTAACATTCATGCTTACAGATCCCTGTACACACAGAGAGTGTCTGTTACAGCCTCCATCACACTCGGGGTAAATGATTAACACTGATTCCACCTTGCTGCTCACCTTAGTCCTGCTGCTCGCACACGGAGGGGTGGGGTCTGCAGCAGCATTTCCTACCCCCTCACTGAGACCACATCACCAAAAGCAACTTCAGCACCCCTCCAGTCAGGTGTTACAGCAGGCTTCCGTGGCTGAATACCCATCATTCCCACTCATTTCACAAACCAGAGCTTTCCCCCTGTGTTACAAGCAAGGAGTGAGCAGATGGGAGGAATGATACTGACACCTCAAATAACAGTGACATCAGGGCCCCACACCACGTCCTGTCTGTGCCCACCTCTGCATTCCTCCCACAGTCAGTATTTCAGGTGGTCCCACAGAAGGGTCATTTCCATGCCTTTCTTTGGAGAAGGGAAATATGAGACTGGGGCAAGGGCTGGAAGTTTCCCACCAGCGTTTGCATTGAGCCATTTGCTTGGTTTGGTGGAAGAAAATCATGAGAGGCACCATTACTTTACTCTCTTCTATCCATCCTTTCCCCCACATGTGCTCTCATTTGGACTTATTCCCAAGATGAAGGATCTCAAAGCTTTCTCAAGCATGAAACTAGTTTTGCACCCAAGGCAAAACAGAATTTTCTACTTGAATGATAACGTTTTCCCACTTCCTCTTGTTTTCTTCTAGATCATCAGGAAACACAAATGGCAACCTCTTAATGAGGTTAATTGTTTTTATGGAGGAGTGATTCAACACTATTACCTTGTGTCAGCTAAGAAATTGGCCCTGGAAGCAGCTCAGACTCCAACATCTTCAAACAACACAATAGTCAAGGTCTGCTGTTGGCCACATTTAACACTGCTGTGGAAATGCTTGCTATAAAATCTTTCTTTAAATTACAAAGGCTGGTAAATCCCAGCAGTCCCAGAGCTTTGAAAATTGTAGATAAAGCTGATTTTTGTTAAGTTTGGCTGTAAAGACAGTCCAATACTGCTCCCCATCCTTTCTTTCAACACTTGCTGTATCCATGCAGTTGTACTCTCGGGTAGAAATTTTACTGAAACATGGGATTTTGGAGAAGACAATTGGATGGGGATAAACTCCCTTTAACAAGAGCCTTTTTGAAAGGTGCTGCTGCTGACCAAGCTTCCCCTTGAAAAGGAGCTTCTTTGAAATAAAACCACTTTGCAGAAGGTGTTATTGTTCCTGATTAAGTGTCTTTTGGGTTATTCTATGTAAATTTGATACTGAACAGAAGAAATCCTTGGAGACACCACCTCCTTCCAACCCCTGAACACAAAGCTTTCTCCAAGAAGGACCACCTGATGTGATTAAAGGAGGGGTGCTGTTTGTTTTCTTCTTCTATGCATACAATGGTGAGATTGAATATTCAGCTCTGGTTTAGCTGCTACACAAGGAAATAGCCTGGATATTTAATTACTGCAGCACATTGCCCTGGAAAGCAACACAAGTTGTTTTGCTGGCTGCTACATGACACTGGCTTGGTAATAAAAGACATTGGAAAGGAGCAGAGAAGCAGTGGACAGGGATTGGGAAGTAAAAGGGAATTTGCCTCTCTATATCACCAAGCACTTCCAGAGAGATTAAAAACCAGCAGGAGCCCTACAACCCCTTCAGCACTCCTGTACCTGGCTCACAGCCTTGCTTTCATCTTATTTCCAGGAAAAACCTCTTGGATCTACACAGTCCCTCACAGACTTATCAACCACAGGACCAAAAAAGGGAAGTTCAATTCCCCTATCCCCTTACAACCACGATGGGCACGTTCCTCAGCTGGCACAAATCAGCCTAACGAGTGACTTGGTGCACAGCTTCACCTGGGGCTCGTGTGTCCCCAAGGTTTGTGCCAAGGAAGAATCAATCCTCTCTCCCAGCTGGGTGGTATTTGCAATTTAGGCAGAGCCCAGTCAGCAGCTGAGCTGCCACACAAGTTGTGCTGGAGATTTCTGTGTGCAATGCAGTAAAAATGGTGTCTCTCTGTACTCCAGTGTAGGAGTGACACTCCATTAGACAGTCTGGGGCTTGGGAGTTCAGCAGACAAGAAACCACAAGTTCCATCTTCCATCAAGAAATCAAAAGAATTTTTTTTTTTTTAAAGCAACTGCTTCTGTGAGCAGTGATTTTATTGTGCTATTAATATGATCATAAACAAGGACAACATGTGTTTATAGGCTCAAGTGCTTCATTACTCACTCGCTGACTTGGTAGAAATCACCGTGGCATCAGTATAAAGTGCAAAATAGAACAGATCATTGTAGTTGTGTTGTAAAATCATCTGGGCAGGTGACCTTTGAACAAAGGCAATTGATAGCTCCGAGGCAGCTGTACAACAACAGTAAACATAATAGTTGTCTACAGTCACCAGATCTGTAGGAGAGCAAATACACCCCATGTCTGGGAAGGGGAGAGAGCACCAAGGGGGCTGAGAAAGGTTTGCGAAAGAGAGGTAAAAGTTGATCTCTGAAGTATGTCTGCAGATCAGCCTTGTTTGGGGATGGGGCAGGGAGGGGTGAGCCTGGTCACAGAGGGTGGTGGAGGTGCTGTTAGCACAGCCTGGGCAGGCTAAAACCAATTGCTGGAGCCAGGAGGGGTGGGACAGAAGCCAATAACCTGGTTGGCTGAGGGGTCTGGTTCTCCCAGACCTCAGTTTTGTGTCTCATCTCCTGCATTGGTGCCACCCCAGCCATTCAAACTCCTTAGAGTGTGTGGGCTGAGCTGGGCTGTGCCACCCGGGGCCAGGAGGCTGCAGGAGCAGGATTGAGGATGTAGTGTGAGCTGGGAAGACCCAAACTTTTCCATGGCTTTTGTTCACACTTATTGGGTCTAATGCTCCTCTTTGCCATGTAAGGAGAGATACAAAGGGGTGTGGATCCCCTAGTGAAGGTGTTAAAAGTGGCAGCTGAGGAGGGAATGGCTAAATACTGCGTTGGTCCTGCTGGATGTGGCTCTGCAAGTCTGGCAGCTCCACAGGGTGCTGGCTCCTCTGTGGGTGCAAGGACCAGGAGGAAGAGAGTTTCCCCTCTCCCACAGGACTGTGCAGACACACTGCCTCTGCCATTAGAAGACTAAGACACAGAAGTCTGCAGGGATGGCTCCTGCCTTGGAAATGGGAGTGAAAGATTGGGAGACACTCACAAGAAATTAAAAAACAGCCTTGTGGATGATGTCACCCAGTGAGTGCAGGGAGCGAGCAGGAAGGAAAAATTACATGTCCCAGTTGTTTCACTTCTTGTCCCTCTGCCTCGTTTCGTCTGTCACCAGCCCCCGGAGCATCCCGACGCCCGCTCGACGGTTACCAACAGGCCATAAATAAAACCTCTGGAGCCACTGGTGTCAACATCTTGGCATTGTTTAGGTCTCCTTGTTTGCCTTTAAAATAACTCTCCTCCTCGGGGTCACGCAGATGAAAAAGCAGGGACCCCCTGCCACCATCCATAGAAATCATCTTGCCATGGCTTGTGTTGCGCTGCCTTTTTTTTTTTTTGCCTGTGAAGTTTGGGGTTTGGGGAGCTGCCCGGGAGCATTACTCATGCTACACCCAGGGCTCCTGCTCCCTCTTGCCCGCCTGTGTCCTGGCACGTCACCTCGGGCGCCTGTGGGTCGCCTGAGCCTGGGCCACATCACCCCTTTTCCTGACTCCCAGGGGCAGAGTTTGGGCTGGGTTTGGGGATGGCGTCACCCGCCAGCCCCGTGCTGCTGGCTTATCTGCTGCATGGCTGTGCCTGGCTCTGCTGAGGATGCTGGCAGGCTGGAGAGTGGAAAAACAAACTGTGGAGATGTGGATCCATGGGTAGAGCCCGGCCATGCAAACGTGGTGTGCCAATGCTGAGCCCGGTGCTGGAAGGTTGCCACTCTGTGACAGCCTTTGCTACAGCGCTGGAGCTTTGCATCATAGAAGTTGCTTGGCTCTGGAAGCACAATAAATACTCCTCCAAAGGCAGTTTTCAGCCATGGACTTTAACAAAAGGGTGGCTTGACCCTCCCCACACCTGCACAGGCACCAGACGCTGAGCTATGGTAGCACTGGAGGAGACCAGTGCTCCCCAGTGCCTGGAGCATCTCCTTTTCTCCAGCAAGGGTTGCATTGTGGAAAGCATCATCCTCCATCTCAGCTGAGTTGTGACTTGATGTCAGATTCACTCTCCCTGATCATCTTTAGCCTGTTGTTTATAATAAAAATCAAGTGATCCATCTCTTCTGACAAGAGGAAGAGTTGCTCCAGGAAGCTGTGGACAGGTCAACTTCTATATTAAGGAACTATTACTTGACAGTTTCCTGGCCATAAATAGCTGTCCAGCCAGGCTGGGGATTTTATTTAGAAATAACAAATGAAGTAGGCCATAAGTAACTTCATGACCTTGCTCTCCCTTCATTTCCCACCCATCTCCCCTCCTCACTGTGATCTTCTCTTCACCCCCAGGTTCCTCAGGACTTCCAGGACCCCCTTGCATACCCCAGCAGAGCATGTCTCTCCATCTCCCACCTCCAAGAAGCTGTAGAAACACGCTGTTGCCAGCTTTTGAAAATGTGATGCGTGTTTTGCATCACTGAAGATCTCTTTCTACAGCTCAGCTCTAAGAAATGGTTTTCTACTTGGTTTTCATTAAAATAATTAAAAAGCAATCTGCTCTGCATGGTTGAAAGCTGGAAATCCTCCATTCAAAACATCCCCAAAACTGGATACAAACAAATATAACTCCAACACATCCTTTATTTTTCAATCTCTCAAACCTTTCTCTTGAGTTTGGGGGGGCTAACTTCTGATTTTCTAATGCTCAGAGCTGGCAATATCAAAACCTGTGAGGAAATACAAAGGAAAAACCAGCATTTCTGTATTCTTTTATTATTGGGAGGTTTTGACCATTTTTGTCATGTCATTTGCCTAAAATAGTAATGAAAAACTCTTTGTTTGGAGCTGGAAAGGGAAGAGCAGCATGTTTATTTCATGTATGACTCATCAGCTCAGTGTTGATACGTGAAACGCTTCAGAAGCTAACACTCTATAGAGATGATAGTTTTTAATATAAAACAATAAATGTTTAAAACAACTGTTGCTTCACACCCCCCCCTTTTCTTCCTGTTGTGACCAATAAAACATAAGGCAGGCCACATAGTTTACATTTTAATAAAATTAAGTTATTTGGTGCCGTGTTATTACAGTCTTTATTGGAAAGTGGAATAAATTGCACACAGAGGAGACATAGGAGGGAGAAATCACTGGGAATAAACATAGATTCTGGGATGCATTTATTTGCTGGTTTCATCTCAAAGGAGGAAGGCTTTCCCCGGGAAAATCGAGGTGGCCCCGGGGTTCCGGCCTTGGGGAGGCAGCCCTGGGTCACTCCGGGGAAGGATGAGCTTTTTGGGGAACTGGTGGCACAGAAGGGCCATCCCAGCCCCATCCAGCATTTTCCACATACATCCTCCAAGAGAAACCTGTCCTGTGGCTGTGGGACACCCTGCAGTCCTGAGGCGCTGGGGCAACCCGTCCTCCTGTCCGTCGGCCGTTTGCGGGGCCAGCCGAAAACATTGGTCCCGAGGCTTTTTCGCTGGAGGTTGAGGGTTTCTAGGCAAGTGCCAGGGCACACCAGGAGTCCTGCCGGAGTGGCACACTCAGCCCAGGCTGTGGGGCCATGGTGGTGGGGGAGAAGGTGTAGTCCTCGGGCTCGAATTTGAACTCGCCGTGGCTGCCGGCCAGTGCCTCGTCCGACTGGCTCTGTGCCTGCCCCAGGGAGGGAAGCAGAAAGGCATTAGAAAGCCTGTTATTAGCCAACAGGTCACTCATCCCCTTGCCATAACACAGTGGTAGGACTAGGATGGAACAGAGTGGGTTATCCCTGATGCCTACAGCTGCTCTATGGAACAGCCTGGAGCTGGGCAGGAAGGGTGTTCCATTCCAAGCAAGCACAATGCCCAGGCAGGGAGGAGGCATCCCAGGGCCCATCTGCATTTATTCATTGATTAAATATGCCCAGTTTTAGTGATCTCTAGGTGTGTGTATATTTTCTCAGAGCTCAGCACAAATGAGATTTCTGGGTTTCAAACAAAAAAAAACCCTATCCCATATGGTGTAACCAGTGCTGTGCCGGACACTTGGGTGCTGGGGCTGAGCTTCCCCTCCACGCACATCTGTCCAGCTCATCAAGAGCTTAAACTCAACATGGGTCACAAAATTTTGATGCGTGGCTTGGTTTAGACCATTTTATCCTCCATCAATACGAAATAGCAGCCAGCCCCAAAGAAAAGCTCAGGGCACAAGCACCCTGGGGCCTCTGACAGCATTGCAGGTCTGTGGTTGCTGAGCACCTCAGGGCTATAAAATGCAGACAGTATTTGTCCAGGGAACCTTTTCTTGGGAATTAGGATTCTGCCCTGGGCTTAACAGGTTGTGACTACCAGGATTTCATGGCAGAAGACAGAAATTAAACTCAGCTCTGCACTGAAGCCTTTTCACCACCCATTACCTCTCACAGCAGGGCTCAGACCTCCCAGCTCCCCACTGCAAGATGAAAAAGCCGATGAGGAGCCAATATGCTGGAGCCCTTCCTGGTCCACAATGTCTTGGCTCATGCTCCCTGCTTTCCTCAATCTGAGGCAGCAATGACCTAATTTTTTAACCTCATTAGGGCCCCCCAGGTCAGTGGCTGTGGATCATCCACCCCAGCAGGGGATGGCTGCAGGTCCCTGTGCCTCACCTGGGACACTGACACGATGGTTTGTCCGGGATACTGCGAGGTTGTGCTGGGCTCTGACTTTAAAGTGACCGTGCTGTCTGAGTTGGTAATGGAAGAAGGGGAGTTAGTGGCCGAAGTTGTAGATCCTGGAAGATAATTGGAAGAGGATGGTGAAGCAATATAGGTGCAAATCTGCTCTTAGAGAGATTTATGTTTTAATGGCAATAATCACATCTCATGTATTGACTCTACTGTTCTTTCTCTACCAAATCTCTGTCAGTGTAAGTCTTAGTATTTGGCTGCCAAGATGCTGATGGAGAAGGAGGGACCCCTTTCACAGTCTGGCAGTGCTGGTACAGGATGGATGTTGAATGCATCATGATACATTCCCCTCAATCTTTAACATGCCATTCCCACCCCTGTTTTTTCCCATTACTGAATTTAGCCCAAATCTACTTGAACATGAGCACTGCTGGGCTGGATCCGGGTATGCACAGAGGAACCCCACAGGAATATGGCAAGACTGAGATTCCCACCCTGCCTCTTCCTTTCACACGAGCATAAATACAGGCCCTAGATCTAAAACAATCATCAGAGGAAAAAAAATCACAGTGTTATTTTCTAATGATCTATTTCTTACAGAAGATATGTTGAGGTGAACTGTGCTCCAAGCCCTATATTGGATGATATATATCATCCAATACCCAGATGATAACAGCACTGTACCTGTTGAGGCTTTGCCTTTGGTAATGTTTTTAGGCTTCCTTTTCCTCGTCTGAATGCTTTCCTTTTTCATGGCCAGAGGTCGTGGTACCTTGACATTCATAAAGTTTGGAGTCATTAATATTGTATTTTGCTCAGCTCCTTCCCACATGTGTGTTGCCCTCCTATTTACATGCTGTAGCTCATGCAAAGCACCTAAAGTCCTTGTCCTTCACTGAGTGCTATTTTTCTCTGCAACAGGCCTTGGCTGGAAGATGTATAAGGCTAAGAGCTCAGGCTTTCCCACAGATTTTGTTTTTTCCTTTATTTCTTATTTTTCTTTTCCTGATTTATTAGTGACCTTTATGACAAGGCCTTATTAAATTACACTGACACACTGAGAGCCTACATGGCTCAGATGGAACAGTCATGGGGTAAAGAGACTTCAACCCTTATGGCAGAAGTTTGAAGAAGCCTGTATGGAGGGATGGAGTCTCCTCTTTGGCTGAGGGGCACGTTATCAACAATCCCCATCCTTTGTGGATAAATGTTATCAGCCACCCTCCACGTGGGCTCCTCAGCATCCTTCACACATTCTCAATTAGCACATATAGAAGAAATGCACTCCTTATCTCAGTTTGGGGATCTTCAATCTCCAGCTACTGGAGCCTTGTAAGCTTTCTTTTTCATAGAATCCTAGGATGGCTTGAATTGACCAGTCAGTTCCAACCCCTATGTTGTGGGCAGGGACACCTTTCACTAGACCAGGTTGCTCCAAACCCCATCCAATGTGGCCTTGAACACTTCCAGGGATGGGGCACCCACTGTTTCTTTGGGCACCCTGAGTGTTTCAGTACCCCCATAGCCTTAACCTAGAGAACCCCGGTAGACTGAGCTTCTACCTGTTCAAGGAGACAGGACTGTTATTGCTCTTCTGGGTCCTGTCTAGGGGCTTCTCCCTCCACACCTGATCTCCCAGAGCTGCTGGGCAGTGATCCCAACACCCAAAGGGTCCCTGCCGGTGTGGACATGTTCCTCACCCCGTGGAGCTTCATGTACAACCCGCAGGCGTTGCAGACGGGCTCCCCCTCGGCGTTCCTCCTCCAGAGGGTGGTGTTGGTTGTGTGGCAGTTAGTGCAACATAGGCCAGCACGTCTCGATGAAGACTTAAAAACAAGCAGACAAACACAAGAGTGCACACATAAGAATGATGAACTGGGAAGTTTCCTCTCCTATGAAAACAAAATCTCCAATTACACCGTTTTCCTGGAAAATGTGAAACACATGTAACAACCAAATTCAGATCAAAGAAATTATATTCAAATGAGATCACTCTAATTTGTAAGTGCTTTTATTTTTTTTTTTTTTGTTATTGAGATTGATAAACACGACAAGCATCCTTGCAACTCATTTCACAACCTTCCAACAAATCTGCTGGAAGTGATCAGGGTTCAGAGCACAGAGAACTTCCCTCCCATAGATCTACTCAGATGGAGAAAGAGATGGAAAATATCAGCTGGACTTTAAACGCATGAAGAAAACTCCTCATGTTTTACTTGAACTCTTCTGTTTTTCTGCACTCAGAACTACTGCTAAAGTTAGCAACATCCCAATTAATCTCTGGCTTAAGACAACTGGAATCAATTGGCTGAACTGAGCAGAACCAAACTGAACTGGTCCATGGTGAGACCGGGGAGGTCACTCTTCACATCTCACAGATCATCTGTTCTCTTAAAGGCTGTAGAAACACCCTGCAGACATTAATTAATGACATATTTTGTGAATGCAGTGATTGCTGGCTCTGAAATATTAATAATTCCAAATGGAGAAGGAAAATGTTCTGGCAGAACCAGCAAACTCATTTCTGACAACTTTCCTCCAAGTCACTGGAAAATTCACATCTCTCTTTATACAGACTTGTCAGCTCAGTAGACATTTCATTTGGAAGTGTCTTAACACTAAGTATTGAAACTATTCTAGTAAAAGATACTTAGTGTGGCATAAGTAATATCTCAGGTGTTTAAAGATGTTCTTTAGCCTTGAGAAAAATCACTTTGAACCCACTGAAAGGCAGATGATAGGTGATGCAGGAAATAAAGAGCTCCCTGTTTGTTTATTTTTCCATTATTGCTTGATATTCTGACTGAGCAATATAACAAATGAGGTGGGAAGAGTAGGAATAAAAATGAAATGTTTTTACAAGGTTAGCAGTCAAATAAAGATCAGCTTTGAGTTTCAAGAGGCACAAGTGACATCCCCAAGATTTGATTCATTCATTGCTCAGCAAAGAGGTCTCAGCAATTATTTGCAAATAATGGTATTGCTTTGGAAATTATTCAGCTTTCAAGAAATAATCAGGCAATAATAATAATACACCTGGGTGTGAGCTGACAAGCCTGGCACAGAGGATGAGACAGCAGACCTTGTCTCTAATATGGGACATGGTGTCACAGCAAGATCCTGGAGCAGCTACAGCCTTTCAGCTGCCGGGGCTGTGCCACTCATCCTGCAACTGAGGGGGGCAGAGGAAGGTGCTGGACACCTGACAGATGTAAGGATTCTGAGGTCCAGCTCTTGCTATGGGCACAGAGGGGAATTTGGAGGCACTCAACCTGGGACAACTGTTCCTGGTGCAATCTGTCATCGCCTGTGGATGGGAAGAGGCCAATTCAAAGCCTTTTGGAAAGCCCCGAAATTTCTGGGCCACTGCTGGTCCCTGGGAGGGAGGGCCACACTGTCCCTGTTTCACACAACGTTTTGTCTGCAGCTTGCAGGTGAGGTGGCAATGAGACCTGTGACTCTGGTGGTCCAAGGGCAATGCCAGCCCTGACAGAGCTTGGCCCACCCTGCCACTGTGTCACAACCTGCTCAGGGGCTTCCTGCTGGGGCAGTGACTTGTGCCTTCAGCATCTCCTGCACATCACTGCAGGCTGGCTCCTCCTCATGCAGCCAGGGAGAGAAAAAAACATCCCCTACCACCAAATATTACAATTTTAATCTGAGAAACCCCATGAGAACCTGCTCCTGCACAACAACATGCCAGTTTAGCAAGAAAGAGACAGTCAAGGCTACTGTTGCTCACTGAAGGACGAGGGTACAATACAGTAACGTTGGTTTCCCAGCAATTCTCTTGAAAGAAAATGCATTTCTGCCTGCCTCCACCCTGCAGCCTTTGTACCATTCTGACCTTGTCTAGGAAGTTGTTGACTTCAACATTGTGCTCAGTGTTTATTTATACAAATGCAGCATACACTCAAACAAAAACTCTTCACGGACCGGGTTTGACAGCCAAGTGCTGCTGATAAGCTCAAGGAATGGTGAGTTGGTGCCTATCAAATCAACCACGTGTAAGTGCTGCTTGGAGAGCCCAAAAAATTGAGCCAACAGGGCAGGTCCTTACAAGGGAGACCAAGCCATCAGAGACTTTGTTTCACCTCCTTTTCAAAGGTGGAAAAGAAACTACAGGGTTTCACAGGAAAAAAGAAGGCACTAAAGCCTCAGAGTTAACCAATGAATCAATGCTACTTTGTCCCCCTTTCCAGCAGGATGGAGGGGACTTGTTGTTTACAGGAAAGATGTTGTAGCAAAGAGTGCAGAGATATATGAGCTCAGCACCTGAAAGTGGGCAGATCTGAGTCTCAGAGTCAAAGGCAGCAGCATCCTCTGAGATTTGTCTTTGTTACTAAGGCTCTGGGCAAACCTGCATCTTGGAGGATGAGGGAGCAGCAAGAACTGAAGGGCAGGAGGAACCCAAGGCAAATACCATAAGCACTGAGTGGTTCTGGGGTCCTATTGGATTGTCCCAGAGCCGTGAGCAGTCCCACTGCCACCTTCTCCAAAAGTGTCACCAAACCCATTGTGCATTGCAAACTGTAAAAAAGGACAGGCTGAAACCTCCTGAGCCAGGGTCAAAAAAAACCAAAATCCTTGAGCCAAGCCAGAAAGATTCAGCTCCAGGTTAGTCCTTTAGCTCAGGGTGGTGTGGGAGCTCCCGAGCACAGGACAGCTGCTGCATCTGCCCCTGGTGCTGTACCATGCAGGGCAGATCTCCTTGAAATAGGGGGAAATTGCATGTGTGGGATGCAGCCATCCACCTCCACCAGCTGCTCCTGATGCCAAAAGTGATCTGCCTTTTCACACTGGGTCTAAAACACACCAAGAAACTTCAGCTACAGAAAGTGCTGCCTAAAACAAAGCGCTGCCTGCCTCCTCCACTAAGATAAAACCTTTCTGCCGAAACCACAGTGCTTTGAATCCAGACACAGGCTGTAGCAGGATGGCTGTCCCTGCTGCATAGAGTATGTCACACTTATCTCAGAAAAAGAAACAAAAAATGAAGTGGAAACTACGCCACTACTGCTCGCCCTCTCCCATGTGTGAGCAAGGCTGAGCGCTGCTGAGCCGCAGGACGTCACTCCTGCAGTGTTATCTGGGCCACGTTGTGCTCTCCAGGGCTTTCTGGGGGACTTTGCTTTGTGAAACACAAGTCAAAATAACTCCCAACGCGGCGTCTACGTACAGAACAAAGGTCGTAACGTAAAGGACAAAAGCAACCATTTTTCCTTCTTATGCCCGTATTTCACTGCACTGTGAAAGCCAATATCGTCCTTCATGGCATGTCTCTGTGTTCACTGCTCTGCTCCCACCCAGCCTGTGTGGGTGAAGCATGAAAGACATCCATCCCCTGTCTTACAAATTGTTTGGGAGAATAAACATCCCAAGCCACAGGACTGCAGGTCGCTCCCTCTGTGGTGGGTTTGCAGAGTTCACCTGGCACCCTCTTGTCCATCATCAATACATCCCTCTTCTTCCAATGGGGCAGAACTTGCTGCAACACGACATTTCAAACCCTTGGGGAAACCCAAGATTTTGAAATGTTTCAATCCAAAGTCAGGATGGAAAGTCAAAATTGCAGCCCCTTTTCTAACCCATAAAACAAATCCCCTCAAGTATTTCAACCGTAGGAAAGCACTTCCCCTGGACAAGAATCAACCCTTTAATTTGAGCTTTAACTTTATTGTATTGATTGCCAAAATAATAATAAAAAAGGTTGGAAGTACTTTGATAATTCCCAACTAGATTTGCTCATCCCTGGGAAAACGATGTTAATTCTGAGAACAAACCAGAAAACTTTGTTGGAATGCAGAAGACTTCATTGGAATGTTTGCCAAAAAAATTTGTGCCGAAAAGCACTCATGGATGCCATGGATGGGGCTCGGGCAGGGTGCAGGCAACGCAGGGTTTCCTCCTTTCCCATGCACCAAAATAAAACACTGAGGAGCAGCAAGAGCTCTCCCATTTCCTCGGGGAAAAGCTGTTCAAAAGAACTCTGGAAATTCACCCAGCAACATTTTTGGATGCCATTACAAAATGCAGAGTTGAATTTAAACTGGTTTGCACCTCCTTCTATGCACGGATTGTGTCCGCTCTGAAGAAATCAGCAGCGCAAGGGTGAGATTTAATGTCATCACGTTAAAGGAGACAAGAGGGTTTTGGAGAGACAGGCAAATCCTGTGGTATAATGCTAAGTATTTCACAGAAATGCCTTTTGATGTGATAAACAGAATGGGGTATTTTCTGTGGAGCTACTACCCATTTGATTTTGCAAATCCAGATCCGCATTTCTGGAATCAGAATCTAAATGAAACATCTTGCTCAGTCTCAACTTTTTTTTTTTTCTTAATTGTTTTCTTGCACAGAAACTTGTCTCTGTTGGGTTATTACTAATAGTTTGTTTTGCAATAAGAAAAAATAACTGCAGGAATACACCCTGAGTGAAAGCTCAAGAAGCTCCCAGCTGTTCCCCAGCACAGCTCCAACAAACATCCTGTTTTTAATGACAGCTTCTGATGACAGCCTCTAAAACCAAAACTGTTACCACCAAATTTAAACATCCCAAAGCGACTACACAGAAAAAAAAAGAAGTGCCTTTCCTCTCTCTCCATGGGATCCCAGTTGAAGGAAGCTCAGTATTACATTGGTGTGACAGGGAAGGCAATTACTGCTTTAACCTGCAACAAAACTGGGAACTGCCAAACCCCCAGTTTTCCCCTTAGGAAGATGGGGAACTGGGCCCCATCCTGGTCCCATATCAAGCAGCCACGAACCTACTGGGCCAGCTCAGGACCAGCGCTGTCTCCTGTGCAAACTACCCTGCCTAGGCTACATGTGTCTGCAGGAAGAACTAGGAAATAATAATGATAATAATTATAGAATAAAAAGCAATGCACCCACTGCAAGAATGGAGCCAGGGGAAGCCCACAGAGCCCCAGCCAGTGGCAGGGCTGATTGTCCCCGCTTGGCTCTGGCACAGACCCTCTGTGCAGCCCCAGATCCCCTTCAGTCCCTGTGGCCCTGTCTCTGCTGCCCACCAGTCGCTGCCGGTGCAGCAATCCCTCTGGTTTCATCCCATTCCCACTGATCCCAGCCGTTTTTGCACCACCAGAAGGGTCTCCTGCCAGTGCTGATGGCAATTGATTTGTGGGAGTACCGAGAGTCGAACAGACCCTTACACAAGAACAGAGACCCCAACACCGAGTCAGCCCCCCGGCCCCTGCCTCCCAGCCACCCCCGGGTGGATCCCGGCGGGATTCCCCCTCTTACCAGCCTCTTCTGCGGCTTGAGTGGCCGGTTGATGCCGTTCATTTTGTGGTAGAGCCCGCAGGCGTTGCACAGGTAGTGCCCGGTGCCGTCCTTCCTCCAGAGCGGTGTGGACATGGCTCCGCAGTTCACGCATTCCCGGCCATCCCCGGGGAACTCCTCGAGGTACTCTGGAAGAGACATCCACGGGATAAGGGTCAGGAGCCACCCCCACCGCACAGGGGTACCCTGCGGGAGAGTCTCCAACCCTCTATGCCCCAATACTGGGGACAATCCCGGTCCGGGGAGTTTCCCTCCAGCCTACCAAGTGTGCACCAAACCCCTTTATTCCTTCCACACTTTAATCTTTTAATATTTTGCTCAAAGACAACACATTCCCCCCTCCCTTCCTCGAAAGACCCCAAAGAGCTGAACTCGGCTGGGGTCTCCCTGGGATGGGAAGGGCCGGGACCCTACCAGCGGGAGAATGCGATGTTATGCCGGGATGCAAAATTAAATGAGAGTGGGGGAAATAGGACGGGTTTCCTGATTTCTATCAAGAAAGCCATGAAGCCGCTTGCCGGAGGGAACGGCCCGGCCGGGGAAGGTTCGGGGCTGCCCGTGGAGCGATGTCGGGCTGGCACCAGTGGGGTGCCTGGGCTTCCCCAGGAGAGCATCACCGGCAGCCCGAGACCCCAGCTCCTGCTAGAGAGACTCTTCCTCACTTTTTGTCTCCCCGAAAAAAAAACAAAAAAAACCAAAAAAAAACAAAAAAAAAAGTCCCTGGAAGAAGCCGCGGGGCCGCTCCGAACATCGTCTGCAGTTCTGCCCCGCGGCAAACAGTCACCCCGGAGCAAAACCAGGGGACCCCTCAATCCTGAGTCGCTCTCTTTCCTCCTACTGCTTTTCTTTCTTTCTTTTTCTTTTCCTCTGAACTGCTATTTTGTTCTGAACAAAAATACGCTTTTAATTTTTTTTTTAAATATATCCCCGATCGTATTAATAATGATCCAAAGGAAATAAAAAGGAAAAAGAACAAAACTTACAAGGGGGAAAATGGAAAATAAAAATGAAATGTAAAAGGAAAAGTAAAAAAAAAATTATTGCAGTAATTCATTACGTTAAAAATAAATAAATAAAAGAATAGTTTGGACTACTTAAGAGCAGTTTACACTATTCAAGAGCAAAAATAAACGGCAGAGAGGATGGCGGCCGCTCTCCTGGATCCTAAAGCACCGAATTCAAAGAGCAGAAAAGGTTTCTGAGCCGTCATCTCCGGCAGGACGATCCCTTCTCACACAAAGCAACGGATTTTCCCAGACAAAGAGAAAGTCCTGGAAAGAAACCGCTGCCCAGCACCTCCGGCGTGGGAGGAAAAACCTGGCGGGTGAGACAGGCCGGTGGGGAGGGGGCTGCATCCCTGCTCTAACTTTGTTCTTGGGGTGAAGATAAGATAATTCGGTTCACCGCAGCAAAAATGATAACGCGACTGAGATCTTGAAGTGGCTTCTAAAGGACTTTGCAAACCACAACCGGAGGAGGCTGTTGAAGTGCCCCCGGGGTTATAAACCCTGAGCACGAGGAGTCCTGTTAAATCAAGCCCAAAACTGTATTTGCTCAGAGCTTGGTTTAAAAGGACTCTTGGTGTGGATGCAAAGGAATTGAAGTGAGGTTTATTGTCCAACGCCTGAGCGCGTTTCGGTGTCTCCCCAAAGGCCGCAAAGGGATGCAGCTGCCGACCTGTTTGGGCGAAGGTGAATAAGGAGACCGAGAGTCTGTTCAAATATAAACTAATTTACCACAATAAATTACTTAAAAGGGAGGGAGCTATAAATCTGCCCCGCTAATTTAAACACAAGGGTAAGTATTGAAGCACAGGCACAAAGTCGATATTGTGGGAAGGAGATACCGCGGGGGTGGTGGTGGGGTGGGGGAGAAAGGGTTGAACGGCCTCTGCTCCCCTGTCCTCCGGGGGAATTGCTCTGCTTCGAAACGTGGTCTTTGCCCTTCTTGTCACACACGCACACCCCCCCCCACATCCCATCTCTACCCAGGGTAAGACGCACACATCCCGTTCCCGGACCGTCTCTCCATCCCTGGATAAAATCATCTCCTCCTCTGCTGTCGGGGATGCCAGCGGGGCAACTCAACCCGCGGCCGGGCCACCGACACACCAGAAGGATAGGGATGGGGACGGGGATGGGGACGGGGATGGGTCCCACCCGGCGCCGAGAGCCGGGCAATAACTCGGCGCCCTGACACATCGGTGAGGGGCGACGGCGACCTACCGAAGGTGGACCTGCGGCCGGGTAAAGCCGCCTGCCTCGTCTGCAGGCTGTGCAGCACGCTGCTCTCAAAGTGTCCGGCCGTCCAGGAAGGCGGTATCTCGGGGGTCACGTAGGCGGGGTAGGGGCTGGAGTAGGACCCGTTAACGGAGCGCACCAAGGCGTTGCCGTACTGCTCCCGGCCCCCGCCGCCCAGCAGCAGGGGCCCCTGGTAGGCGCCGTCGCGGCCCGGGGGGCTGCTGCCCGGGGGGCTGTGCGAGTACGAGAAGCCCGACGGCGGGTGGGGGCTGCCGGCGTTGAACGCGGTGGCCTCGCCGCTGCTCTGCCCCCAGCCCGCGGGGTTGCCGAGGTGGCTCTGGTGCGGTTCGCAGCCTTGCAGGTAGGGCAGCGTCTGGAGGACGGAGGGCACCCGGGTGGTGGGCACGTAGACGGGCGAGCCGGCCGACGAGTGGAGGAAGTTGCTGGAGTCGTGGGAATAAGCCGACTGGCCATGGTTTGGGGCGAGGGCCAGACCCTGATACATGTTCCGTCCTCGGCGGCTGCTCCTCAGGGCCCGTCCGGCTGCGGCCCGGCGGTGCCGAGGGGCTCACTCAGAGGAACCTGGAGGGAGAACCGAAAGCAGCGGGCTGAGACCCCGCACACACCGGGAAACCGATGGCCTTTCCCTAGCCGAAAACGCCTCTTCCCTGCCTCAATCAAAGGTTGAAATTTGGATTATTTTTTTCCCCTTTAAACTTTCCTCTGAGCCACGGCGAGAAATAATCTCCTCGGAGCAGGCAGCGACCCCGCCAACACCTTCCCCGGCCCCTCTGACTGCCTGGACACCTCCAAGGAGCCGGAAAAAGCCTCTAACAATTAAATTATTTTTTCTTCCCAAAAGTATTTCCCTTCCCGTCTTTTTTTTTTTTTTTCGGAGCCCAGGGCCTGGAGCGCCGCTCGGGGCCTTGCTGGAGGGAGGAGGCCGCCCTGACCGGGTGGGATTGGAGTCCCGAAGGACCTGGGCAGCGGTCCAATATCGGGAGCATCCCCGGTGTCCTCCAGACACCAGCGCTGCCGCTTTCTTCTAAAAAAGCGCAGTAACCCTCGGGCAGGCCTCTCCGTGCGGGCGGAGGGCTCCAAGCCCCGCAGGAGCATCCCGCCCCCCGGCCCGCTCCTCCCGCACAGGTACTCACATGGCAGCGGGCCGGGAGCGGAGCCGGGCATGGCCGGGGGGGCATGGAGCTGTGCTCAGACCATCCAGGGAAATCCCAGGGAAATAAAAATAATAATAAAAAAAAAAGAAATTGAAGTTCGCGGAGGAGGGAGGACTGAAAAACAAACCAGCAGGACCCCCTGGCAGAGCGGGGCTGCCCTCCCTCCCGGTATTCTCCCTCTCGTCTCCCGTGGGTGCGTCCCTGGCTGCGCCCGGCGGGGAAGTGGCGGCGGGGGCGGCGGCGGCGGCTCTTTACGGCGGCCCCGGTGCGGGCCGGCCCACGTGACGGCCGGCGGGGCAGCCCCGGTCCCGGCCGGGATTGGGCGCCTCCCGGCAGGAGGGGGGGACGGGATAAGTCCCGCCGGCTCCGCTCCCGGCGGGGGGGACGCGCCCGC
>VYXB01004989.1:1265494-1306116 GCA_013397135.1 Pachyramphus minor | reverse complement strand
AAATTGCCGGCGGGGGTTCGGTAGCAGAGAATGAGGGTGGGAGGTTTTCTGCTTCGAGCGATCGCTGCGGCTCTGCTTTGACATAAACCCCAATCTTACAGGGAAGGGGGGTCTCAGGCTGACCCCCCGCCAGCCTAACTTTCTCAAGCGGCCCAGGGCCCCGCCGACGATGCTGTGACGCTGGGAGCCTTCTCGCTCCGGCCATGCCCTGAGCTCAACGCGGCTTTGCACGGCTGGGCCACTTCGGAGAGCAGCCCTCCGGTCCCTCACCGTCCCGTCGGGGCCGCCGGGCCCCGCGCTGCCCCCCTTCCAGGTGCTGTGCTCTCCTTCTCCCTGCAGCCCCCACCGCCGAGCCGCTCTGGCCTTTGCGACGGGGACAAAAGCCCTTTCCCCGCTGACCCCGTCGGTGCGAGCTCGGGAAGGGACTTCAGAGGGCAAGCAGCTCTTAGTCGCAGCTGCCCGCTTAGCCCGGGTAATTCGGCCGTTTTAACTCTCCTTCGGCACCGGCCAGCGAGGAAATAATTTCATCGCTACCGAGATTTGTCCCCGGGGCGTTCAGGAGAATTATCGCGCCTTCGCGCCAAGTCGATGTGTCTCTCCTCCCCGGAGAAAAAGCCGCGGCGAATCTCTCCCGCTGCCCTCTCCATCTCCGGGCGGACAGAGCTTTGCCACCCCCAGGCCTCTGCCGACGGATCGGGCCCTGCTCGGCCCCCGGAGCCCTCGGGCAGCGCAGCCCAGGGCTGCCCGCCGGTGCG
The DNA here is from genome assembly GCA_013397135.1 of Pachyramphus minor. Classification (NCBI taxonomy): domain Eukaryota; kingdom Metazoa; phylum Chordata; class Aves; order Passeriformes; family Tyrannidae; genus Pachyramphus; species Pachyramphus minor. Next base: position 1,305,361 of record VYXB01004989.1, on the reverse strand, counting down.
GGTCCGACGCCCCGGGGGGAGCCCGTCCAGCCTCGGCTCCTCAGGGACCAGCGCTGCGAGAAGGGTGGGAAATTTCAGCTCCAAAATAAACTGGTGCAGGAATGCCAGCTATTTCCCTCGGAATAATGCAACGCAACTGGCTGGAGATGTATTTATTTGCTCGCGAAAGCGGCCGTTTTATGGCTCGCAGGGTATCCTTTGTGCCCGCGGAGCAAAAGAAGAAAACAAAACCAAAACAGCAAAAGCCCATAAACAAAAACAAAAAGGGGGGGAAAGAGGAAAAATATAAAAAAAAAAAAAGGGAAAAAGAAAAAAAAAAGCGGACAAAAATTTTTAGAAAGGTGGAAAAGTTATAGAAAAAGCTATAGAAAAAAAAATAAGAATCCGAGGAGGCTCCAGCCCCGCGGCGACACGGGAAAAACCGTCCCTGAGGAAAACCAGCCCCAACCTCTTAGTGGCTGTGGCTGAGCCACCGCCGGGGCTTCTTTCGTTTCGATTCGATTATTAAAAGCGGGGTGAAGCCGTGGGGACGCGTGGGTTTCCAAACTTTACAATTTCAAGGTGTTACTTAATTGTGATTTATTCTGGGTTTTTTTAATGCTTGAGAACTGCCCGCTCCGATCGCTCCTGGCGTTAGAATAAATATAAAAACGTTGAAAGAAACGAGGCGCTGTTAAATCCAGAGGGATTTACCCAGTGAGCGCTTTCACGCCGGAGGAAACCACTGTGTGCGAAAACCTGCCCGTGGACCTGTGGTGTGTCTGTGGTCAGACTCATCTAGTGGTTGGATTTTTTGGTTTATTTTTTTTTTTTTTAACTACTTTACCACCCCATTTTCTCCTCCGGCGGTGCCGGGGCTGCCTGGCTCTCAACCCACCAGGCAGAGGGGACCCGAGGCCACGGCGAGGGGCGGCGGGTCCCACGGGCGCGGAGCAGCGCTGCGGGCAGGTGCTCCGACACCGGGGGCTTCCAGCACCACCCGCCGCAGCCGCCGTCGGGCTGGTCCCATATTCCAGCCCCCGCTGGGCACCGGCTCCTGCTACTGTCACCCACGCGTGTGGATGTCCACGGGGCTGGATGCCCCGCGGTTTGGGGTGTTCGTAGAATTTCGGGCTGCGCTCAGTGACCAGGGGCCAGGCGGGGGATCTGGGGGTCCTCCTGTGAGGAAGGCCCGGGTGGGCGATGCTTTAGATGAAGCAGGAGGGAAGGTGGCAGCGGTGGCAGCGGCGATGCCCCAGTCCGCAGCTTTTGCCGCACTTTGCCCGGGCAAGTTCACGTCGGAGTGCGGGACACGGGGAGCCCGGGCTGTGCAGGGACCTTCCCGAAGGGACAGAAACCCCTCCCCGGGGCTTCCTGTCCCACCGGGGACACCCCTGACGTGGCGGCCGGACACCTCTGCGCAGCTCACGCAGACGACTAGATACAAAAATGGTAACGGAACACTGGCACGGGTGATGCTCGGAAACCCCAATCTCTCTTTTCCAACCCCATTTGGAGCGCGCACAAGCGGGAAGGCCTCCCGGGAGAGCGCGGTGTGACCCCGACGGTACCCGCCGGGAGCTCTGACGCCGGGGCACGTCCCTTGGGCTCACGGTGCGTTTGACGCGCTCAGTCAGACCCGGCCCTGCTTTTCCAGGGGGATACGGCCACTTCTTTTGAGAGGGTTAGAAAAGGACCTTTTCCTAATATCTCCCCGCACCCCCACACTCCACTGTCCAGGCAGAACTTGGCTCCGGCTGGGTCCCAGAGGGGCCGGTGCGGCTCGGCACGGCCCCGAGGGAGCCCTGACCCCTCCAGGTGAGGCTCCCCCGGGCCGGGACAGACTGCCCGGCGCCCCGGCCCCTCGGCCCTAATCCCGCTCCGGCTGATTTGTGAGTCCTGCGCGGGGGCGGACGCGTGGGAGAGTCCTGCGCGGTCCCCGAGGGGGCTTCAAGCTCCCCCCTCCCCCAAAGGAAAAACCAACGCGAGAAAAAAAAAAAGAAAAGGCGAGCTGAGACAGAAGGGCAGAAACGTTCCCGCTCCTGCTGCACCGGGCAGGGAAGGCACACCCCGAGAGGAGAACCGCCAGTTATCGTTCCCCTTCTTTGCGTCGGGAGCTGACAATTAACTGGATATGTCCCCTTTCCTTCTGCTGCCTCCCTCGGGCTGCAGCATCCTCGCTGGGGTTCAGAGCCTACTGCCCTCGGGGCAGCCGAGAAGGGCGAGTTCCGACGTTAGAATCGAGCCCGACTCCGGGCTCTGCCCTGGGCCACCCGCCCAGCAACCGGCCCCGAGCCTACCCCTTTCGATCTCCCTGTTCCGAGCCACCCCATGCAAAGGAAAACCCGTTGCGTGTTTCGTCCCTCAGCCCTGACAGGCGGCATCGGGCTCCTCTCTGGCTCTGCCCCCAGCTCCCAGAGGAAGGACGAACTGCCCGGGGGCACAGCAAGTTCCCGGAGGCTGCTTCCCCTGCCCGGTGGTCTGTGAATGGGGGTGGGAGGGGACCAGTGGGGTTTGTATCTCCTGGTCTGCATCCCCTCGTCTGCACTGCCCAGTCCACATTCCCTAGGCCACATATCCCGGTCCAGTATCCCTCCACGCTAACCCCAGCCCCTTCCTACCCAGTCTCCAAAGGATGGGCTGGTTCCTGGGCTCAGGTACCTCCTGCAGTCGAGGCCGGGCTGATTCCAAAGGCAGTGCTGGAGAGAAGTGATGGACACAGCCAGGGCTGGGAGAGGCCCCGTTCAGCAACAAACTGTGGGCAAGGACTGAGCTACTCCAGCCCAACCAGGCAGGAACCAAAAGGTTTTGTGCCTGAAGGATTGAGGGGATGCCAGAGGGCTGTGTCTCAAAAGGGTTAAATAAACAGCAGGCTCTGCCAAAAAATATTTATCTCCTATTATATGTAGGTGGTGGTGGCTCTCAGGAAGGGGGGCTGTGACAGAGGTGGAGAGAAAGTACTTAAATTTTCTCCCCCTCTTGGTCTGAGATCCTGTTTTCTTCCTTAGCCCAAAAGGATTTCACTGGGCTGGAAAATAAAAGAGGTGCTGTAAAGACGATGTTTCTTGCTGTCCCCTATGGATACATTTTACTGGGATGCTTCAGTCTCAGCCATTCCTCCATCCTCCCATGAGCCAAAAACGGCTACAGTGGTCATCCCTTTTCCCTCAATATTTAAAGGGTACAAAATACTGACCGCAGTGTGTGCCCCCCTCAGGTGGGTAATTTGGCTTGTGCCTCCTGAAAGTGACCATTGATTGTGAGATTTTGGCCCAAACGGTTTAAAATTCATTTTCCTTTCAGGCCAATTTAACAGAAGCTCCAAGCTGCAGCACGGTCAGAAAATCCTCAGGCTGACAACAGCAGGGCCAGTGAGGCGGGCTGGGGCTGCAGCTCCTGCTGGTGGGAGTACCCTGACAGGGAAATCACATCTTTTTTGGAGATGGGCAAACTGTGTTTTAAATTCCACATTTATTTTATTTTGTGGGGCTCTGAGGGCTCCAACTTTGTCCCAAGCCCAAAGGACAAGGACTTCCAGCCCAAGGAGGATATCTAGACCCAAAGAATGGGCTCGGTATCTCCTGGGGGTGAGGGTCTGACCCCACCTGGGAAGTTCTGCAGAAGTTTTGCTGTGGGCGGGAGCAGCAAGTGACTCAGGATCCAGCCATGTGGGCACGCTGGGGGACGCCTTGTGTATACAATTTCTGGTGCATGTAAACTTTTGTGGAGTGGAAGCTGGAGGGCACAGCGAGGCACCGGCCAGGCAACGAGAGGCAAAAATCTTCTGTACTGTGTAATGGAAACTATTTCCCTGTACAAACTCCAGCCCGTGTGTGCTGAGCTGGTGGGCTGATGCTGGAGATGCCAGCCTGGTCCTGGCAGAGGCCAGTGAGCAGAGGACTGATATCAAACCACCTCCAGAGCCTTTGCAGCTACGCGGGGTTTCCACCGTGCTCCCCGCTACCATTATGGGCAATAAACGTGGAAACTAAAAAAAAAAAAGGCTATTTTGGTATATTAACCTCCTTGTGGCCAGGTGAAAGGTTAAATTCACATGATTCATTGGCGGCTGAGAGACAGCACTTTGTTGCTAGGATTTTGGGGAATGCGGAGGGCTCCAGCGAAGGAGTCTCGCTAATCTTTAAGGGAGGGAGCCAGGCTCCTGTCTGACGGCTGCAGGCCCAGCAGCTCTGTGTTTCATTTCAGACTGTCACTCTCCTATCTCTCAGCTCACTCCCAGCTCCAGCTTGCTGCCAGATCTTGGGAACTGTTAACTCAGACAAATTTATAGATGGAAAAAGAACAGTTAGCCATTGTTCCTGGGGTGGGGGAGGGAGGAAAGCGAGGAGCTCGGCCACCGAAGTCATGATGTAACCTGGTTGTTGCTTGGTTGGGAGAAACGTGCAAAGGATCTTCCTCTTCCCATGCCAGGGAAGGAAATTGGGACCATTATGTTACTCCTGTGTTGTGAGATGCAACATGGGTGCCCAAGCCATTTGGAGATATTTGTAGAGTGTTCCCATAAAGTGGAATATCCCAGCTGGACATCTCTGGGGTATGAGCTCATTTTCTCATTTCAAATCTCGTGATACTGGGTGTTTTTTCTTAAAGCTTCAGACTCTGGAGTAATGAGATCTGATATCAACAGCAGTGTTCTCATAAACAGAGCCCCTTGCTATGTGGGCTGCTGAGAGGAAACTGGAAATGGGGACATCTCAAGGATTAAAAAAGAAAAATCCATTTGGCAAAGAAGGAGACCCTCAGATTCATTATTCCTTAGAAGTGCAATGACTTTGAGGAAGCTGGGAGAAAAGTAGTAGACCAAGAAATTGTTGTCTAACTGGCACTCTGCCTCTGCTCTCCATTTGAATACACTTCCAACCAGACTTCATGATGGGAAGACTTCCTTTTTCAATACCAAATTAAACCCTTTATCTTGAAAATGAGAGTGCACTTGCTCACCCCAGGGTTTGCTTTATAGCTTCTGGATGGTCTATGGCTCCTGAGCATAGGTCTCTTTTGGAGGTACGTCTTCCAAAATTACCCAAAGAACAGAGATCCACCTTCTGGGAGTGTTCACCCTCTACACAAACCTCCCTGCAGCAAGGTTGTATCTGTGTCACCATCCTCACAGTTTCTGTAACCCCTTCCCCATCTGGAGCCATTCCTGGTTCTTTGTGCTTGCTTGCTTGGAGGGAAATGTGGGAAGGGTCTGGAGGGCTGTTACCTGCAACCGGGTCTTCTTGCCCTCTTCTGCATGTAGCTTCAGGACAGGAGGAACCTGCATCCCAGGGATAAATCAATTGGGGTTTTTATTGCTGCTCTGAATCCAGATCTCCACTTTTTAAAGTCATTACGTAGGTGTGCAGAGTAGAAGGAAGCAAGAAATATTGGATTGAAAAAATAAATAGTGAGATCTTATGCACTTAACAAATCCAACCACTTGAGAATCTGGCTGCATGGAAGGTGGTTTCTTCTTCCAAGGTCTGAAGGTTTGCAGAAGTCTGTTATTTTAATCAGGAGGCTGCATAGGTTTGATTCTGAAGGCCCAGAAGATGGCATGGTCCCAAAACATGACTCTCCCTCATATTACTGGAGTTTTATTTAACTCTGCAATAACGGGGACAGAATTTCACGTTTTATGAAACTTCTGCCCAAAGTCATCTGTGATATTAATGCTTCTTTTCTGCTTTATAACCAGAAGCACTTCTTTTTCCCATTGCAGTCTTGTTGGGAAGTTATTGACTCAAAAGCCCAGCATTACACAGTTGTGCACTTCTAAATACAGGTCTGAATGAACCTCTGGTGGAAGTGTTCCACTGAACTTAATACAGGTGCTCTAGGGATCAATTTGGGGCAATATCTGCATTATGGGCTAATTTTCGTTTTGCATCTCCCTCCTCATGTATTTTATGAGTCTAAAAAATTATCTTCCCTGAGGGAGAAATGCCATTGTGGCTTCTCATAGGCAAGGTACTGAAATGATGTGACAAATAAATGGTGTGGCCTTTCCTGTCTATTAGAACTAAATTAAATGTTCCCTGCATTGCTTTGTTACGCTGAATTTGAATACCCCTATGCCAAATGGTTCTCCTGCCTTCACTCACTCTTTGCAGGCTGTTCTTTTCTTTCACAGCTTCTCTGCCACATCTGAACTGCCTTGATTTGGGTCAGCAAATCTTCTCTTCCACCTCACGAAACTCCCCTTCCCACTTCGCTCCATCTCTTTGACTGCATCTCTGACCTCTCCTGGCCTCATTTTTCACCTTCTCAACAGCCTCTCAGCCCTCACTGGGTGCATTTTTCATCCAGTGTGGCATGAAAACATGGCTCCAATTAGTTGGAAAGGTGGCATGGAGAGGGAGAGGTGGAAAGGCTGCTGGTTCAGCCAGAGTGGGAAGAAAAGCCCTTCTTTTTCTCTCTGGGCTCCTCATCTGCCCAAGACACGTGGTGCCTTCCATGGTTGAATGCTCCGGATATTCAGGATGAGGAGAGAACGTTTTGCTACTTGTCCAGATTTGCAAATACAAAGTTAAACCAGAACCTGAGCTTTGCACCATGTGAGTTTTAGGCCTGGGCCACAGCTGGTCCTGTCCTTCCTCCCAACGCAGTGGAAACCCACCAGTTCTGTGGCCAAAGCAGTGCCTGGGGGAGAACACGGCCATGGGCAGCTCACAATCTCCTGATCACTCTTGAGATTTTGCAGAAACAGGCTGAGCAAAGCCATGTGTTACAAGAAACCTCTGGAACGATTTTAAGAGAGGAAAGATATGCAGAAGCAGAAGTCCTGGCAAGCTTTTCTTCAGTTCCCCATGGACGGGACGAAAATTATGAGCATGTATATCCCATCTGACTGTACCCAGGCCAATCTCTAGGTAGAATTTAACCATTGTCCAGCTCTTCCAAACCTTCAGCCTCACATCTGGTTAGCTGGCCCCTTCCTGCAGCCAAAAGTTAGGGGTCATCCTTTCGGGGGCTGTTGGCCAATCTGCATACAATTGGTGCTGTGGGTTGAAGCTGAGGTCACCATTGAAATCGTGTGTTTCCAAGAGCTGTTTGATCAAACAGAATTTACAGACCAGGACAGTTATTGACAGAGCTGACAAAAGTGATGCTCCAAAGATTTACAGTCCAGGTGTGTTGTCAGAGCAACATATTTACCTGAGATCCTAAGGACTGTTAAAATTTAATCCCTAGAGACCTCTGCAGCATCTTGAAGGGTCACAGCTCCAGGACCATTTGAAGTCACCATAAAAATAGCCTAGAATTTAGGTATTTCCAGGGGAAATAAGAGCAGATACAATGATTTTAAATGTTTTTTAATGGGTATAAAATTAGAGAGGTGAACTGATATAGGATGCCCTTTCTCTTAACTCAAATGTACAGTTCTCTACAATAAAGCTCTTTGAATATACACACATTAGTCAGGATTATCTCTGAATGTCTAGTGGGCTAAGAATATGGATCCTGGAGATGTCAGCAGAAGGATTCATTAGAGGAGATGGCAAGTGCTTGGAAATGGGAAATGTATTCTCTTATAAACACAGCCTGCACTGGGGCTGACCTTAAGATTGAACAGAATTGGCCGGAGAGACGGGGAAGGCAGGGAAGGAAAACAATGTTCCTGTGCAATCATCTCCGTTATTTGTAGCAAAAATTCTTATTGAGGTTTCTGTGACTTCACGTTCCAGATGAAAGCAACTCTCACCCTCAAAACCAAGAATGCTGAAAAGGGAATGTCAACCCAGCCCAAGGTTACTCTTTCCCGGTGAGACATATTTTGTAGGATTTGGGGGTACAAGATGAGACTTCAGAAGGGATTCCCCCTCTGCTGGTGTGCTTGAGCTTCCACATGACCAAAGCATTTCTCATTCCACAAACCACATTACTTGTTGTCTCTTAAATCTTACTGTGCATTTCAACTCCTCAGTATCAAGCTTTATGTGTTTGGATGAGTTCTTGAAGGAGAAAGATACTGGGGAATTTCAAAGCTCCTCTGTGTGTGCATGGGCACAGGCTGGTTTCCCCTTTAGTCCTGCCTCTCCTTGCTCTCTCGTTTGCCTACTGAGCAAAATGAAAGGAGCTGGCACTAAGTATGAAAGGAACTCAGCAAGCCAACATTGACTCCTACCTCATATCTATTAGCTGTAAATTACTTTAACATGAGTGACATCACACTTGACTCTTGGTAAAACAGTGTTAAGTTAGTGGGTAATAAAACAGCTTGACACTAATGATGGGTTCTGTTTGATAAATTACTGTCAGTGATCAGATAAGGGTTCTTGAGACTAACCTTGAACTAAATCTATTTTGTTGCTGCATCTTGTGTGCAGTGTTCCACTTCTTACCATGGGGATTAAGGGCTCAGAGCCCAATCCTGCACCGTGCTCGGAGACAAAAGGGCTGTAATTTCTGCAGGAGCATTTCCAGAAGCAGCTTCCAAGCATCAGGCTGCTCCCATGAGTGGAGCAAGGAGGGTTTGGCCCTAGCCTTGAGAGCAGCCATCCAGTTCCACAGGCCTCATGACCACTCTCTCAGATGCAGGAACATTATCCAGCAGATGACTTCAGTATTCAAATCTCTGATATTTTTAATAAAAAAACCCAACAACACAAAACCCGAAAAGGATTACACAACTAAGGGGTGGATCCTGAAAGTTTCATTTTTTTGTTGTGTTTTATGTGGTGGATTTCATTTTTGGATATTTTTTTGACCTATGCATTAGGTCTGTCCTGCAAACCCTGGATGTCAATGACCTCAGTAAGAACAGAGAATGCTCCACAGCTGCCTGGATCAGGCCCTCATTCAAAGAACTTGTTTTACTTGCAAAACTTTGGGAGAAAGCTTTATACCCAAGAGCTGGGAGCTGGCCAAAGTCAATGTAATGCATGGGATTTTGAATATTTTTTGCATGTATTTTCTTTGGACTCTAACCAGGGTGCTGCTTAGAAAAAGGCTTCCCAAATTGTTTTACATTGTTATTGTTATTTGAGGCTCTGTTTTCATTTATCATTCAGGTAACATGCTTGGGAGATATTTTTTTATACTACTTCTTGTATAAACCATTGTATTAAAACATTTACCATCGTTCATTTTCAAGGATAATCAGTGTTGTCCTGGCCTGTTTATTGCAGCTGATCTAATCCTGAATACCTGTGTGTTATAAATGGCTCTGACAAAGAACAGTTTTCACTGTGTTCATCCAGATACCTCATTCATCCACGGTTATGACAGAGCTCATATTAAGATGCACTGGTTTTAATGCAAGCTGCAATTAATTTTGGAATGTCCAGAGTGCAAGAAGAGCCCTTGAGAGGATGGCTCCAGAACAAGAGAGAGATCTGTGGGGAAAACAGCTGGATGTGTCTGGGTCTTCCAACGAACAGGGATTGCTGAACCATGGACACCACACCAGAGATACAGTTAAAATGCTCCTGCTCTCAGTTCTTTAATAAAATGCAAAATATTTATTGGTACTTCCAACTGAGCAGTCAGGTAACGAAGAACCCAGTGACACCATTTAAATAGAATTATTAATTGACCCCTATATTAATCTAAGGTAAATGCACTTTTTACAGTGAGAGCATAGTTAGCTTTCCATAAAGGGCAATCTCAAGGATGGAGATGATGACTGGGGTCTATCTGTGCCCCTGGTCCCTGCTCTCAGGGCTAGAGAAGTTACAGGTGTTCCTGCAAAACTTCTCCAATGAAATAAAATCCATTTTGTTCCATGCACTTCTCCCATTAAATCCCGTTTTTTTTCTCAGAATTTTCTTGGATGTTCAGTTACATTTGAAAGGACTGGGCCTTTTTCTGTCATGATTCAATGCAAAAATAATTTCTCTTGGCTTTTTGTTTGTTTGTTCCTTTGTGTTCCTTCCTATCCCATATCTTGATTCCCTCAGGAAAGAAAAAAAGAAGGTAAGGAAGGAGAAGGAAAGTAACACTTCTGCTTGGAACAAAAGGGAGGAGTCTGTGTGGGAGATGTCAAACAGAGCAGAAAATCCCTGGACTTTCTCCAGAAACCCCCATCCACTTGAGCTGTGGATGCAATCAGTTTATCAAAACACCCTCTGGTGTGTCACTGTGAGGGAGTGGAGTCGTCCCTCTGTCGGAAAAGGTTTTTAAACAGTCTTCTGGGTTTACACAACAGAGGTGAGATTCTTGTCTGTACCAGAGCCCCTGTATGAGCAGCAAAAAGGTGCAAGGGGAGACAGAGAGGAGCTGGCACACCCTGACACATCCCAAAGGAGCCAGGAAAAGGCTCCAGGGTGTGGTGGCACTGGGGACACGGGGGACATTGGGGCTGCTGCTGCTTGCTGACCCTGTGTGGACATGGAGCCCTGCTCCTTCCTGCTGTCCCCTCACATACCCACTCACCCCTGTCCAACTCACCCATGTCCAAGCCCTGATGCTCCTTCCCTTCCTCTCCACTGCAATCTGCTTCCAGACCAGATGCTGTCCTGAGGGGAGAAGAGCTCTGATCATTGATGAAATTGGTCTCATCAGCACCAAGGATCAACTTGCACCCACCCCATCCTCCCACCACTCTGTGCCAACCCCAAGTTCCCACAGTGAGGATTTGGGGAGCACTGAACACATGAAATCCTCAGTGGGAGTTGGTCTGCACCACAGACTTTGCTGCAGCTCCACTGCTTGGAGGGGAAGAGTCACGCCAGCAACATTTGGGCAAGATCTGCAGGCGTAGCCAGAGCTGAGAAATTCCTTCTTTCTTCCATTCCACCCTTTGATTTGCTGAGCACAACTGGGGGCACAGATTTTACATCCCTGCTTCTGACAAACCAGCCCATGAATGTGTCACACACATGCTCACAGACATGTCTGGGCTTAAACGCTTTTGTCTTCAACATGCCCCTTTTTTTTTCCCCTTTCTTTCCCTTAGCTTCCCAGACATAACATAGCCCAACTGACCAGAGACACTGTGACTACCATGATGTAGGAAAGAAACAATCTCTGGCTGGAGCAGTGGCCTCCAATCTGCTTATCCGACAGATGCATGGGCAGGAAATGCAATATCATGTCCAATTTCTCATACCTTATTCGTGACTGTTGCAATCGCAGAACACATGTAGCCCAGCGATACGTGGTGCACAATGGTTTTGGTGTGAGCCTTTCCTCTTCTCTTGCTCCAAAACAGGCGCTTTTCTCCAGGAGAGAAGAGGGCTCCGGAGAGGTGCTGATTTGGCTGAGATGGGAAATACCCGTGGGCTTATGTAAAACGGCGGGAATGGATCCGTGCCCACATTTGCTTTGCTAATTAACCTTAGGTTGGGCTCGGAGGGACTTGTTTTGGAGGGGTAAGTGAGATGATATGGACCAGAGCCCAGGCGCTCTCTCTGCTCCATGTAGCTGCCTCTGGGGTTCAGGGAGGTATTTTTCTTATCCTTTTGGACCCAGTCTCTCTTTCTCCAGTAGCACCCTGAGTCCATCAAATAGTGAAAACACTTGATGTCACGGCCTCCCAAGGCACAAGCACAACCCCTTGTCCCAGGCATCCCAACCTCTCCCCAGCCAAAGCCTAAAGCCAGAGGAAGGAGGAGAGGCCAGATTCTCAGACAGCATCATGGCACCTCAATGCTCCTGGAGTTGTGCAAGGAAAATGTTATTTGTCCCCATCTCCTGCACGATGGGAGCCTCGGGCCAAGTACCCAAGCTGCACCCTACACAAGCTGCTTGTTCCCCTGCTCTGCAGCAGGGCCTTTTCAAAGAGCAATCAAAAATATTTTATTTTGTTGGGTACTCTAATGCTGACTGGGCAGAACTGGATGAGGAAGCTCTTCAAGGAACAAACTGAGACCAGTTACCATGCTGGGATCCTGGGATCGAGCACCCTTGGGTGTTGGCTCTGTCTTTTCCTGACCTCTTCAACACCAAATATCAGCAAAAACCTTTTTATTAATCTAAATTTTTCCTTATTATACTCTACCATGGAAAAAATGTTTGAGTGACAGCCTAATCCAAATCAAACTCCTCTGACAGTGAGGGCAGGAGACTAAGGATTATGCCCTGAAACACAACCCTGCACAAGGTTACAATAATAAAATAATTGAGAACTGAGGGAAAGATGAGTTCAAAGCTTTAGAAAAATCCCACCTGGGTGTGTTTGTGTGGAAGCACCTATTTCTGCATGTCAGCACCACTTGCACAAGAAAAATTCAGCAAAGCTGAGCCCTGTCCACTAGTTTAAAAACCCTATTTCTGCAGTTTAACCTGAGTGGTGAGGTTTTTCTGGGCAGTGTTCACCTTAACAAGGTGCCCACAAATTTAATAATTGTCACGACAAAGTTTCTACATTCTTGCCCAGATTCCAGGGTTTTCCTCTAAACTGGCTGGACATACTGTAAAAGTTGGTAATAAATATCTGTCTTTGGTATAATAAAAGCAATGTTTATATTCTTGACAGAATGCATTTGTGAACTTACAGTCATTAGAGATGTAAACTGAAGGCAAGAAGATAACCTCTCTCCCAAATGTTCTATTTATTTCTGTAAAGTAATTTGTATGATTTATCTTATAGACTAAGGTTTATGGTTCACTTTGAACTCCAGGTTCTTAACTCAGCAATTGCCTGTTTGGGCTGAAGCGTATAAGTGATGGCATGACCCAAAGTGCTAGATGAAAGGAAAAAGACAAAAACAAGGCAGGCTTCTGGGATTTTAACCATCATTTCTATATTCCATTGACATCTCTGGGTTAAATATTTTCCTTCAGAGGCCAATATGATCATTCCATCTGTACGCCATATCTCCCAGTGACAAGGCAAAGCGCAGACACGGGCATCTTCAATGAGACATGCCAGGATGTGTCCAACAGGGAATGCAAGGAGGTCAAATTCTGGCTTTAGTCATAACTCCCAGTTTACAAATACTCATAAGCATTAAGCCAGCATCTATTTTGTGATTCATAAAAGCAGCATTTCATGTGCTGCTGCTGTACTGGGCTGGAAAGTCCACGTTTTTCAAACTGGCTTTAAAGTCATGTAATACTAAATAGATATAATCTTCCTGTNTGGAAAGTCCACGTTTTTCAAACTCGCTTTAAAGTCATGTTTGCAAGAGACAATACTTAATACTAAATAGACATAATCTTCCTGGCTTTGCAAAATCCAAGAAGGAACTGAGAGCAGTGACCTGCCCCATTTGTCCAATGCCAACCAGCAAAAGTTGTTGAGGTAACAGGAAAGCTCCTACAACACCCAGGTTTGGGGCAGATGGACACTACAGTGCCAGAGCAGCACTGAGGGGGCTGCAGAGCTCGGCACAGAGCAGTGCTGAATATGTGGGGTAGCCCCAAGTTTCCATTTTGTTCTGTATTTTTATCACATTTTTATAAGGCATGTCTCATTCTGGTGTCATGTAAAAAGGCAATTGAATGCACTGTGCTAAAATATTTAAGGTTGGTTTAGCTCTGCCCAACCCTGAGTGTGTCTTTCAGTAAATAGGAGTGACATCGTTAGGGAGAATTGCTGGAGGCACTGTAGGACCTGGTTCCCACCATGTTGTGGGTGCTAAGAGATTTTTCCTGAGGAAGTGCTTGCTTGCATTCAGCCCCAATTTTAGCAGATTCTTGATGTAAGGATGTAGTTAAACACAGCTCATTTCTCAGCATCTCCCCCAGTGCCATCACAAGGGGTGAACCAATTTCTCCATCACTTAGCCTGGCAAAAATGCAAGAGACTCAAATGTGTATCATGCCATTTATCAGTTTTCTTTGAATAAGTGAGAAAACCTGGAGTAGGAGGAAAATTATCATCCCCAGACCTGGCTGCAAGGTGGAGTTTATATTCTGTAGGAAACTTGGATTATTCAAACCATTTTTCATTCCAAATCAGTGTCAGAAAATCACCTCTCCTCCAAAAACAGCTCATAAACTGGAAATTTTGAACATTTTCCATTGAGAAACATCTGAACAGGTCAATAATAGAATAACATATATATAGATATGATATGTAGATATGAAATATTTACCAAAATAAACCCACAAAAGTCAAACTATTCATTTGGTTGCATTCCTCCTGCCTGTTTTCAGAGCAATGGGCTATCTCTGTGTTTTCAAGATGACAAAAAACATGAACAGCTGATTTTAAGCAGATTATTATATTTGAAAAACAGTCCTGTGAACTTTTAGCTGTTCTGGGCAGCTCTAACATAGGACAGTGAGATACCTTGGAGAACTATAAGTAAGTTTAGGTGTTATTAATAAAAAGTGCTGGCTTAGCATGCATGAAATTGTTCAGCCACCAAACACACCCAGGATGCAGGGAAAACACTGTCCTCTCCTTAACTCTGTCATCAGGTTAATTGGGCACCAACACTTGTTCAGGAGTTATTTTATCCAGTGGCACTGGAGCATAATTCCAGTTGGGAACTGTCAAGGTCCCTGCAGAAATCCCTCCTGGACGCTGCAAGACTTGGCCTCCATCTCTCACCCAGATTAACAGGAAAAGATGCTCTTTGTTCTGGACACAGAGCAAAGCTGGAAGTTTTTGGAGCCATTTAATCTCCTGGCTAATTGTTTGCACATGAATTACCTGCCCTGCTTGGCACTTCTGCTGTCTGACCCAGGTGAATATGATTTCTGAGAGAGAGGAAGAGTTGCGTGCTAAGCACTGGCTATATTTTGGTGCATTTAGTTATCAATATGTGGAATTCTGTCCAGTCCTGGACGTGAAAAATCCATATCTTATCTGGCCTCTGCCAGGTCAACATTACTCACAATTCAGACACCATTTACTCTGCAGGGCTGAGACCCGTGTGATGCCTGGCTCTGACCAGTACTATTATTCACTTACTCTTGAGAACACTATAATTAATCAGAAATACATGTTAACACCCTGTCTTCTCTCCCCTGCCTCCATCAAAAATCCCCACCAGCCACCCAGCTTCTGAAAATCACCGGATTAAGCCCTCACTGAAGTTAATGGGAAAAAGCTCAGCAGGAATTCATCATGCTGGGGGTCAGCCTTCTGCTTTTTCTTGTCTCCTAAGGTAAGTAGAAAGCCTGGAAAATGGGAGCAGGTTTAGGAGCTACCAGCTGCCTGTGTCTGGTGTTTGCTGTGCTGGATGTGGGCATTGCTCACTGCGCAGAAGTGAAACAGAAACTTCCCTGGAGCTGGTTTAAGTGGAGACAGAGTTTGATACCGAAGCTTTGTCAATAAATTATTATAGAGCACAATAAAAGTTGCAAAGGGAAGGTGGTAACATGCAGGTTGGAAACAACTTCATGAAGTGCCTCTATTTGTGGGTGTAAAAATTGGGCTTTTTTTTAGTGATAGACATAACCCACTGATATCAAATAACGTATCATATGTAAGAGTTTCCCAACTGCTATAGCACCTGAGATGTCACCCAGTGATTAACCCAGGATGACTAAAAGATCACCTGCAGGCACACCAGGCTCATGCCTCCAGGACACGTATTTGTGCCCCAGGGATCTTCTCTGCCCAATATCTTCAACATTAACGGGAAAACCATCCAATGCAGGCGGTAACTGAGGTGCCCCCCACTCAGGAACACAAGCTGTCCTGCCCAAATTCCTCTTAGCACATGCATTTAACATGAAACATGGAAAATACGAGGTAAGAGCTGGCCCCAGCACCAGGTTCTTGGGAGCCAGTGCAGGCAGGAGCAGCGTGTACAATGGACCATCTGTTTCCCTCTGTTTTTATTCCCAGATTGGATCAGCTGGGCTAAAGGAAAATAGAGAGAGCCAGAGCACCAGCATCACAGCCCTCACTGCACGAGGGGCACGGGCACTGGGGAGGTGCAGAAGTGCAAAACAGCCTCTTGCAGTGGCCAGTGGAATGGAGACAGTTCAGTGCTCAGCTTGGAGAACCATCAGGACAGTGTCTCAAATGTAAAAATTATTCCAGAAACCGGGAAAGGTGAGAAATCCCCCAAAATATTTGTGTCACCCTGGCTCTGGATGATGCTGGGTTTTCCATATATCCCAGGCTACAGCAAAGTTTGCTTCTCAGAGATGGGATTGTTTCTCCTGAAACTGTGCCCACTTGCCCCAAAATGTCTCTGAGCACGGCTGGGGAGGGGCTCTGCCCAGGTCCCAACCCAAGGGGCTGTGATGAGCTTGGTGCTCCACATGGGAATAATTTCCTCAGTGTCAGGGAAACTACTGGTGGCCTTGATGTTAAGCACATGATTAAGTGCTTTGTCCTTTTAAGCCTTGAATATACAAATAGTTGCAGGTTGCAAGGTGCATAAGAATTAATATGGGCAGGATTCAAAGCCTTGCTTAGGGTTACCCTGTGCTTCAGGGAAACTTCATTCTCTCCTGAGTCAGGCATGAAGATGAGCATAATTCTGTCTGGAAAAGCACCTTTTTTGAGTCAGGCAGGTACTTGCCATTGCACGGTGTATGTTGGCTTTATATCAGAGCTGTCACGGTGCAGGAGGAGGGCACCAAACTGGATCAATCTGCCTTCATATCTTGTTCCCCCGTCATAGCAGCCATTAGGTGGTAACCCAGGGGTGACCCCTGGGCTGTCCCCATGCCCCTTTCCCTGTGCCCACCCCACGGGTGTCTCTCCACCCAATGAAAGCACTGATAAGGGGGAGGCAATTGCTGTTTTCTCTCTTTGGGGCTGACCTGCAGCTGACCCTGCTCTTGACAGGTCACGCTGCAGAGCTGGTGGGGACAGCAGGTCTGTGTGCTGGCCCTGGGGGGGACAGTGGGACAGGAGCACGCTGGGGATGTCCCAGGCTCTGGGGAAGCCTCTCAGGGGCTTTCAGTGTGTTTGCTATGCAACATATGGGGATGAAGCCATAGTTGCCTGCTTGTGGTATGTGCAGTTTCCCCATCCATGTGAACCTTTCCCATCCATGTGCATGTGTTACTGGCATCCCACAACCTTCCCCAAGCACTCACCTCTCTCTGAGGGGTATTTTAAGCAAAACAAATCTCTGTTTCACAACATCCTGGCAGAACCCACTAATTTTAGATCTAAGTGGACATCTCATTGCACTCAGAGAGTCAGGCTGGGTAGGAGCCAACCTGCGGGGCACATGGCTGGACTCTATAGCCAGTTCCTCCCCAGTTTGGAGACAGAAGGCCCCAGTGCTGTAGCAGAACCCCAAGACCTCCCTGAGACCATGGAAAGGGGCCCTGTGCTGTGTCTCAGCCACATAAGCTCTGCCTCAGGACCTCACAGTTCTCAATACCTTTGAATGCCTGAAACATCGGAGTTCATCATTTTAAGCTCTTCTTGGCAGACACAAGGTATAAAAAATGATAACAAATAAAAGTTGAGATAGTTGCACAATCACACAACTGCAGGAGTAGTGTAAAATCAAAACCAGAAACAACACTTGTTGTAAGATTCGGGGTTTTATCATCAGAGCTAGAATTGTTATCATTAAAAGCAAATATTGCACAGCAGGAATATCTCTGTTATAAAGTCTGTTACTGGTTTTGCCCTAAAAGCACTCTGGATTTCTCTTTGCTCTACGTTGCTCTACTATGGGAGAACCTCTGGACCTGAGCTGTAAATGTGTTAGGTGCCCTGTAAACAAATAATATCAGTATCTCCTTTGTGGTATTTATACCCTGCATAAATACAGCAGAGAAAAAAACCTTTGCAAAAGAGGGTGAGGAAGCATAAAAAGATTATAAAACCTGCAGAAGAAGTCACTATGAGAGACATGAGTGAATACAGTGTTTTATCATTAATATCATTCCTTATAGGGAAACAGATTATTTAAATATGTATTTTTAGTGCAGTCAAGAAATATAAAGGCAACATAGTGAAGTGATTTTAAATAAACAAGTAATAATAAATAACTTGAATATATCAACAATGAAAGCACAACAAAAAGGTTCATATAAATGAAAGTGTTGATGGCAGAAATGCATTTTGCACAATGGTGTATATAACAGAAACACTAACACTTATTAATAGCATAGAAAGATTTGCAGGAATACTGTTTGGAGGCCAGAAGGTTATTAATTTCAAAGCTTTTGATTTTCTGTCAGAAAAATTACACTCTTTCATTTCAGCTCCTGAAAATCACATATGCTTTTTTTTTCTTCCAAAAAATAATCTCATTCATGTTTTCAGAAATGGGTTTTCTGCTTTAAGTGCTGCAAACAAACTTTACAAATAACCACTCATTTTGGCTTGTATTGCTCTGATAAATCACTGAAACAACACTCTAAATTATTAGAATCAGTTGACTCAAGGAGTTTAACATTTAGAATTGAGATAAGAGCCAAAAAGTCACCAAAGGCAACAACGACTTTGACTCCAAGAGCAAAACCAAGGAAAACCCATAAAGGAAATTTGAAGTTAATGGAAACACCACTTGAAATATTTACCTTGTCACTTTAAGCATTTTCCCTATAGTTTTTTCATATGTCCAGATAAATACTGACCTCTCTGGCTAACAACTTTTTCCAGAACTTATCTCCTCCAGCAACCCTGTGTCCTTGGATCTGTGATCCTCCTGCCTCTGTACCCACTGTACGCACTCCTGTGCTGGGCAGGGTGTGCACTGTGGCTGTGGGTGCACAGGGGGACTGTTCTGCCTCTCCTGGGGTTGTATTCACACCCACCCCTGCAGGGTCCAGCTCAGGGACCCTCAGCCCTTGGTGCTGGGATGATGGGGAGTGGCTGGGCAGGGCAGATGTGCCCCCTCCTGTCCCTGCTGCCAGCTCAGGGCATCGCCCTCCACCACTGAGTGACCTGGGCTCTTCCTGCTGGCAGGACATCCCCGCTCCCCTCCAGCCCTGGGCCACCTCTGGAAGCAGGAGAAGCTGTGTCAGGCAGCTGTGGCAGTGTGGCTGCTCTACTGAGCCACCCTGTGCGAGCCCCAGGCAGGTACTCATCCCTGGATTTTGCCCAATGAGCGGTTTCTCTGAGCCATATCCTTTCATGACCCTATTTCTAAAGTTTCCCCTGCACCCAGGACCATGTGCATCCTTGCCTGGGGAGAAGCCCCCCTACTTATTTAAACCAGATCGAGAGAGTGTGAGTGGATTAAGAGAGGGAGGCTGTTTCTGCCAGGCAGTGGGAAAGATGCAGCTGTGCTTCATATGGGACCCCATGGAAAATGCAAGAGCTGATGTCTGTTCCTGCCCTTGACCCATCCCAAAACCGATTCACCTGGTGGTACCCATGGAGACATCACAGCCCACAGGTGGTGGGCACCATCAGACCTTCTCCACTGCTATGACCCTAAGAAAACCCAACCTAACATCATTTCCTGGCAGCTGGGAATCCTGAATCTGTGTCTATTCCTGCCCTCTGCTTCTTATAAATTAGATCTCAGCACCGAAATGTGTTTTCAGAACTTTCCAAACACTTTATTTATCGATAGGATCATGCAGGAATAATCAATTCCCTGAACATCTGGTTTCTTTTGATTTCTTTTCTTTTTTTTTCCCCCTCTCCCCTAATCTGGAAACCTGCTGGGGAACCAGCAGGAGACTTGTATGATACTGAGAGACTTCATTTATGTGGCTTATTCAGTAAAAGCCATCTTCCAAAAGCACCCTGCTGATAGAGGCAACAGCTAAACAGGGAAACAGAGAAGGGAAAGAGGCTGAGCAGGGAAGAGATGTTCATCTGAGCTGGTGGGTTGAGAAGAGGGGTGGATGTAGAGGAGAAATTCAGGACATCAAAGGGACTGGTGTCTGAGGATAGGGGCTATAGGTGGGCTGGGAGCAGGAGAAAGGTGGGTGGGGGGCACACAGACAGAGGAGTGGAGAGGAAATCATTGAGTGATAAGAGGTTTTTCCACTGCAATTCTGGTGCACGTAGCATGAGGTGCAATGACACTTAAAGCATTGGAGGCTCAATGGATTGGGCAGGTCTGTGGTCCACAACAAACATGACTTCTAGTGCTGGGTGAGCTCATGCAGTTTTTCTAACTAAGTTGTACAGAAACAGCTCTATTATGATGACAGAATTTTTTCAAATTTAGCTGATTTTTACTTTGGAATTGGATTAGGATGAGCCAGAAAAACACCATCACGAATATGGAATGAGCATCCATACAGGGTGTTTGTTATTTCAGATGATATAAACACCAGAGCTGATGCTGGTATGATGTTAAAGAAAAGTCCTTTCTTGGGACTGTGGGCCCTGGTCTTTCCACCTTAAGGAGATGAAAATACCTCTAAAAATCTTGTTCCAGCTGAGCCACTGGATATCTGACCTAGTGTTTGCCCTGCCAGCAGACACCAAGACCACAGCCCCAGTGTGCAGCCTGGGCAATGGAGCTGCCAGACATCCAGCCCTGCTCCGGCAGATCATCCTGCCTCTGTCACACTAATCAGCTGTACTTGGGCAAGATCCACAAGCCCAATGCATTTGAAGGTTAAAAAGCAAAAGTCCCACCCAACTCCCTCCAACTTAAGGGCTTTCACCCCATTTTCTTGGAAGGGCGACCTCTGCAAAACAACTCCCATTCACGGCGCAGCTGTAAAGTAAATTTGTGTGTAAATGGACAGGGCACACTTCAGACTTTGAACTGCAGAGCCGGGGAGCCCGGGCCAGTGTTTTCACAAGCTCACGACTGAGCTCTAGCCCTTTGTAAACTTTTACTGGATTGCCTTGGACGTGGCAGAAGCAAACACTCTGCCTCAGCAATTGCAAACACGCGAGGAGGCTGCGGCAGCGGGCGGCCGCCCGGGGAGCAGTGCATGGCACCGCCAGACACGGGGCCAGTGACTCACACCCTCCCCAGCCATAAACCCCGAGGGACTGGTAGGAATTGCAGTCTGGCAGGGCTGGGACCGGGACTGGGACCAGGGCCTTTGCTGCAGCTCCACTGAGAAGGCATCTGGGCGACGCTGCTGCTCCCCACGCCGCCTTATTGACCGCTTAAATCCTCCACAGATCAAAGCGGGCCTGAGAGTTTCTTCCTAATGCTGCTTGAACTACACTGACCTTTTCCTCTGGAACCTCTGTTAACTCCTGCCCATTACTCATTGTAAACAAAAGGGAGATCCAAAGGGTTTCCAAACGGCCAAGATGGATGGGAAATGTTAGGAAACTGGTGAAGGATGCTCAGGCAAATGACATGATTTAGGGAAAGCAAGGAATTTAGACCCACACGGGCTGGCAGCCCCAACCCACACTGCACAAGGGCAACACCTTTAACTTTGTGTATGTCTCATGTAGAAAAGGCTTAGAAACAGTGATGAGCTAAAATGCTGGAGTGGCTCAATTATGAACTTCATAACTTGGTCATGGGTTGGACTGGAAAGGGATTGCCAGCCCTGCTGAGCACATGCCAGTGCCATGTCACAGTTTGCAGCTATATCGGGCAAAATCATCCCATCGAGTTGGAGGGACCTTGAACTCTGGAGTAGCTCTGCCTAGAGCTTTGAACTTTGTGGCTTGTCTCTGCTTCCAACACTGACGCTCTGCTGCCATATGGATACTTGGCACCACAGTTTATCCTCTCCTTTCATATCTTATCCACTTTGGGAAGTCCTCTGGTATACCTCATGTGCTCTTTTCACTGGCAAGACCATGTGTACAGGCTTGAAACAACATTAAACCCTGTCATGGTCCATTACTCTTGTCGTAAAAATGTCTTTTTTCACATAATGGATCAGAAATATCTTTTTAAACTTCAGGGATGTTTCTGCACAGGCTGCAGAGGGGAGGAACAGTAATGCATCCCTCTCCCCAGACACAAGCCCATGCTCTCTGGAACATGGTATGATTCTTGGGGTTTCCTGCTCAGCACCAGGAGTTGTACTTGATGATTCTGATCTGTCCCTTCCAGCTTAGCATATTCTATGATTCTATGAGCCCATGGTCATCCTGCAGCTGATGGGCAGAAGCCACAACCAGCCCTGGACTGGGACCCAAATTTTCCTGAGTCCTTCCTAGTCATCAGGAAAGTGCTGGTACCCGAGGGTGAGATGGATTTTGTTTGATGGCTTCTCAGGTTCATATTCAGGTGCAGACTTATCTGACAATTCAGATCAATTCTTCATGCTCTCCAGTGAACCAATGGTGAGCCGAGCCTGACAGGTTGTCCTCTTGCCTGCTTGTCCTGCCCACAGTCAAGGTCCTGACACAGCAGGACAAGGGATGATTGGAGGCCATCCTTCTCCTGGCCACCTCCAGCAGACCTGCTGTCCTGTTTTGATTTAAGCAGGACTTGTCTTTCCCTGGCCATAACCCCCACCCACCGCTTGTGCCGAGCCCTTTATCTGCCCTTCACTGGAAACAAAGGCTCGGGGTGTGACACGGTACCAGCAACGCGGATTCCCGGCCGATGGCGAGTGATAACGCGGAGCCGCTCTCGCCACCACCCGAGCGGCTCTGGCCGGGCGGCTGCTCCGAGCCCGGGCACGCTGCCTCCCCCGAGCCCCTCGCGGACACAGATCAATTAATCTCTCACTTCTCCCCATTCCCTCCCTGTTGCAGCCTGGCCCTTGGCCCAGGAATTCCCCCCCTGGCTGCCCATGGAGTCTGCTGCAAGCCCTCAGGAAAACGCTTTTGAAACATCTCTGCCTGGACAACCTCAGGGCTTTGGGGATTTTTGGCATTAAGGCCTGGGGGGTTAGATTTTATGGGAGCCAGAGTTCCTGGTCCGGTACTGCAGGAAAGAAACAATTCTCAAGAGACAAATTTTACTCTGGGAAACTCTTGTTTTGCAGGGACACGGGGAGCCCAGGATTTGGGGTTTGTGTCTGTCGGGCACACAGTGACCTCTGCTGTCCTTCCCCCCAGCAGACCCCAACCCGGCAGGCGATGGCAGAGGCACATGCATTTTATGGGGAATAGGAGCTGGGACTGTTGGGCTGGTCGGTGCTGTATTAATCCCACCGAGTGCCGCCGCGGCCGCACGCTCGCCCCAGCCATTCTGTAGTGCCATCTTCAGGCAAAGCTTCAATATTGCTGAGATCAAAGAGCCTAACGTGGCACTAGCCACTGCCTCGTCCTGCCCTGCCCGGGCCAGGAATGGCTTTGGTATCATCTGGAGTCTGCACAGGGGAGCGATTTGATCGAGGTCAGTAGGGACTTTCCAAGGACTTGATGATGGGCACAGCATCTCCTGCTTGAGATTAGATGAGAAGCTGGGGTAATGTGAGTATTATTTTTGAATACGGGATTCACCAACAAAAACTCCCTCTTGGGTCCTGTTTAGAAATGGGGTAGCAGAAAGGGCTGGGGATTCCCGATCTGCTGCCTCCATTCTCCTGACTAGGATCCAAGGGGTGGGAGAGGGGGGGCTGGGCAGGATACAGCCTTGCATGGGCTGCAGGGCCAGCAGCCCTGGCACTTCAAACCCTGAAATCCTTACTGCACCTCACTTTGCTCAGAGTGCTCCCACCAATATTTACCAGTGTGCATTAGAGCTGCAGGTGTGGCCGCACAGCCTGGATGGCCAGGCTGGGCTGATCTCTGTTATCTCAGGGGTCTCTGAGGCTCCAGGGCAGGCAAGGGTTATTTGCTGCTGCCTGCTCAGGGCTGGAAGCAGCCAGGCTACAGCCTGACATGCACATGCTGGGAGCAGGACCTTTGTTGTGGATGGAAGCAGCACACGAAGCTGAAGGCCCCATTCAGAGCCCGCAGCAACGCCCAGGGGGCTCCCAAAAATTACTGAAGCTCTGATGCATTTGTGTCTCAAAGCTGTGACCTCCAGCTTTGCCAGCATAGGGATGCAGGATGAGGAAGGTTCCAGCCTTGCCTGGCTGCTGCACACATCTGGCACAGACATGGAGCTGATCCTGCAAACTGTTGCTCGTGTTCCTCTTCCGCTGAAGGATTTTTCAAAGACCAGGCTTCCTACAGCTGATTTACAGCACTTTTTAGAGCAAAGGGGCGATTCCAGAGAAGCCACCAATTATGTTGATGAAGAGCCTGACAGTAAACAGTGTCTTTTCTCTCTCTAAAAGAAAAAGACATGGAGGGAATTCAGCATCTTCCCAACATCAAAGCTAATAACAGAAGTGAAGTGGGACTCTGACCTTTAACAGCCTGCCTGTTAGTGTGGATTATATCATGTCAGCAGCCATCTGCAATATAAACTATACCTGGCTTTGATGAGACCTCTTATGGACCTTTAAATGGGTGGAAATACTTCATGGTTTTCTGCAGAGAGGAAACCACAGGAATACCAAAGCATTAGCTACGTGGCACATGGGATGAGGGTGTCCTGCTGAGCTGCTGGATCATCAGGGCTTCAGGACCCTCACACAGATGTGTCTGGGAAGCTGGAGCCAGGGCAGGTTGTGGCTGTCCCTGCCAGCTCCAGGTTTCAGACATTTCAAAGTGTTTGAGCCAGTACCACCTCTTGGGCCTTTTCCTGGGAGCAGGATGAGGTCTGTCCCTGCTCTCGTATTGAGAGTTTGATTCTCTAGAGACTTTAAGGGTTTGTCACTCCTACAGACAAATTCATCCATTTTGGCAGTTGCTGTCCCTATTTTTGCTAATCTTTCTTTTCTTTCCACCCAAAATGCCACCTTTCAGATACTTTGGGGATGAACAGGCACATGAGATTCAGCATCCACCTCCCTGCAATGTTCTTTCTGGTTTCATAAGGTGCTGGACTAAATCTCATGTCCATCAGGTGGTTAAACAAGCTGGCAACCTTATAGATTTCCAATTTTCCCTGTGATTCCCCCTCCTCCTTCTCCATCTGGAGACTGGGGAACAGCAAAATATAAAATTAGAGGGCTAAATATAGCAGGAGCTGCTTTCAGTAGTGTATTAGTTTAAGTGTCCAATAATTAAAGCTGAACAGGAGTAGAAGGTCCGTGTAAAGCATATGCATTGCCCATGTGAATTCCAAGTGCCATCATCAGGAGTGTGGCACTGCACAGATGCTGGTGACCATGAGCCAGCACAGACAGCCCGTGCTACTGACAGGGAGGGTGCAGAAAAATCCAGGTGACATTTAACTATTTGAAATATTAAAGGACTTTAGGAAAAACACTTGTTTTAGGCCAATTCTGTGTTAGATTATGTCAGTGATTCCTGGGAGCTGAGCAGCCCTTCGCTTGACAGGAAGTCCAGCACTAACCAGTGCCTGTGTGGAAGAAAACCAGCAGATATGCAGCACAGGCAGCCCAAAACCCAATGCACCAGCACTGAAATGGGGAGAGCACTTGAGACTCTTGTGCTGTGAAGCTGTGTGTCTGACCTGGCTCTCCTGAGTGAGCTGTGGCTGTTTGGTGCTGCCTTGCACCTCTGCAGGTGATTTTTTGTGAGTCTCCCCACATTACTGCTGCTGTTTCTGGTGGGGCAAGGGGATGGTGCATGAGCTGTTCCACCTTGAAACAACCTGCTGTGCTGTGCTGCCCTCGTGCTCCCAGGAATGATGGAGCCATTTGCTGGTTGATGCCAGAGGTAATTTAGGGAGCTTTTTGTGCTGTTTTCACTGTGCTGGCCATGGCACTGAGGGCTCCAAATCTGGCCTTTCGGTCACGCCCTGGGGTTTCTGGACATTGATTTGTGACCCCAACATCAATGGGCTCAATGCTGGAGCATCTCAGCATTGCTCTAGTGCAGTAAACAGTGTGCAAAAACTCTTCTGCATTGAAAGCCAGGGGTACATAAGGGCAAAGTGGGATCAGGGATTGCAGGAGATGGTGGCAGGAACTTCCTTCCACACAGAAGCATTTCAATGCATTGCAAGGTAATAGCCATGGCTCCCCAAGAGGATCCAGAAATAGTAGGTCTGATAGAACCATGGCACATCACTGAGAAGCTGATCTAATTTCCTAATATGTTGAAACATCTCACTGACTTCTCAGGAGACTTATCCCTAGAAAGGAAGTTTTCCTAGCCATGTCAGGAAGAAAAGAAAAATGAAGGAGTGAAAAAAAGTCATCATTACACTGACACCTGGAGATAACATTGAAAGCCAAGTATTGTGTGGGATAAATCTGCTGCTAAACAAAGCTGATTTATTGAGAAAACTCATCCATTTACAGTCCATAAGTTAAGGGCTCAGGTTGTGTGCACAGAGGTGTTTCAGTCATCAAGGAATATGGTAATAATGTTTTATGGAAATGTCTGATACTTCCTCTCCATGGGGCCCTGACCATTTCTGTTATGAAATACACAATGCTTTAGCATCTTGAAGTCCTACACATTGAGCCATAAAGACAAACATGAGTGATCTTGTATCTTCTGGGGCTTTATGGTGTTATAAAATATGGTTTATGTTCCAATCAGCAGCGACAATTTATGAACAGAGAGGCTCGAAAAGATATAACATCAGCCTATGTATTTTAATATAGTTTGAGAGAACTGTAATGCCTTGAATGACATTTGCTCTCAGCACACATGGAAAATGAATAGTAATGCAGCAGAGATTGATGGTTTATTTCATCAGGAAGGGTCTTCTGTGTGAAGAGTTTTATGAACGTTATAGACAATAACTGGTTGGCTTAAGGAAGACGATTTATTGGCCATGTGGCTCCCTTCTCCTAGAGTGCTCACATTTTCTTACTGCCTTGTTTGTAAAATTTGTTAGCATCAGTTTCAGGGGGTTTGTTTTTTTCCTTCCTGTAAGTGTTAAAATAAGAGCCGGAGATAGACACCAACCATTTTTATTAACGTCATGTTTTACTTACACAATGTATCAGTTATAAGAATGTATTATGAAGTAACACTGAAATTATTTATTTTATATGCAAACTCCTCTGGGGAATGAAAATAAAGCTGCTCAGAAGTGGAAGCAATGCGGGTGTCAGGCAGGAGTTAGAGCACACTCTTTGTGAGCATTGGTCACATTTAAACATCCCGTTTTTAAGATTATGCTGAGAATTTATTGCTAATGCTGGATTTTTGTGAGTTCAGCATGTTTTGGTAAATCATCCTCAACTGTTCTGTTGTAATTCATCTTTGGTTAAGCATTGCTGCGAAGGATGATATCCAGAAGGATGCACAGGCTGGTCGTGGCACAGGGGCTTGACTCTGCCAATAAAAAGCAGCTGTTGAGTCCTCACCACATGAGGAGGGAAAATTTGGAAAATGTGTTTCTTTAAAGCCTCCTTGTGAGAAAGTTGCCAGTTTTGCTTTTGAAGTAGGTGTGAGTCTCCTGAAAGGGGCAGCTATGATTTGTTTAACGCTGGGCACTTCAGCTATAATTTGCTGGTCTGCAGTGAAGCAGAAGAAAAGGTGACTTGTCTCCACGGAGGGGAGAGGGTTCAAATGCTGAGGAGTCCTGGCAGAGGCAGGGGGTGGAGGGACCAGCAGGGTTCTTGCCTCCTCCTCCTGCTGTTGGCAAGACTGTGTGAGCTGTGTGCTGAGGTTGGCCAAGACCTGATCCATCCCAGAGGTGCTCACAAGCCTCACCCTCTCAGCATCAGCTGCTGCCACACCACCAGAGTGAAACCCAGCCCGGTTGTCCCCTCTGATGCATTTATATGAAAATTGCAGTGCCAATTGCAGCTCAGTCCTTGATAATCAATGAGCAATTGTGTCAGGAATCAGTGAGGAGGATCCCAGCCACAGCCCTGCTGAAGGGGTGGAATTCCCGGCCCTGAGGGATTTTGGACAATAATGGGCTGGGTCAACAACAACTTCACAGGAGAGAGGTGGCCATGAAACACCAAAAGGTGAAGCACAAGCATCAAGGGGTCATCTCAGCAGGGGCTTTTGGATCATGAGAGCTGTTGATGTACACAGGACCACTTGAAATCTCACAAGCAGTCCCTGGTCCCTCTTGAGTCAATGCCAGAGGTGAGCATTTTGTTCCTTAACATCCCCCTTACTGTACCTCCTGATTTATTTTTACTCTAAAAGTTTTATTAATGCTGTTGACTCTCCTGTGCTCAGTATCTGCCCCTCCACAGTAATTAAGCATTAGCTAATATCTGCTCATTGAAAACCATAGGAGAGCTTTATTATCAGGCAGGAAAGGACTGCGTTGATTTAGAAGACAGTTCACATGGTAATTTCTGTGCCACCTTAAAAACCACTGCAAAGTGATCTCTGGAAGGTAATAAACAAGATGCAAGATCACCATGATAACATAAATCACCTTGAACTCACTTGATATTAATAAGGACTATGCCATGGATCCATCCAAGGGAATTGCTTCATAATGCAGTATCAGTGTCCCATTATTTTAAAGTGTTACTGAAGTAAAAGGGAAAATGGGATTCTTTATAGGAAATGTGGGATTTTATTAAGCTCTTGTGTATGGAGAGGAATGAGAGTGCATGGGTGTGTGTAGCAGTGATGACATCTGCTAAGGTTGATCAGTTTGTCCTTTCAAACCTCTGTCACCTGAGTCCCCCCATAAAACAGCCTGTCCTTAAAACCAGAGCAAGAGAATCTGAACCAGAGAAAATAATCCTGAACATCAGCCTTCTTGTTCCAGAGCCCAATACACACAGAGAAAGGCCTAGAAATGCATCTCCTTTCCTGCTGCCTGCCTTGGATGCACACGATGCAGCAGCAGCTCCCGGATGTCATAAGGAGTTAGGAGCAGAGGAGGTGGATTAGACCCTTCTGGCTGGCATTCCATGAATTATGTGTTAGCTCTACATCCAGCCATTCATTAGAGATTTACCAGCTGCCTTTTGCCTAAATATTTGCTTAAAACTCTCAGCATATTTCATTCCATAGATTATTTTTTCCTACCAGTTATGAATCAGGGTTAAAAGCATTTTAGAAAGAAAACACACTTTGCTGAACTCAGACGTTGCATTCAGTCAAAATCCACGACAAACTTAAGACCAACTGGAAATACAAAAGGGGTTGTTCCAAATTTTGACTGCAACCTGTGACTAGTACAAAGTCACCTGGGGCAAATGTAGATGGAGCAGAGGTGAGCATATTTCTGTAGAGCTTAAGGCTCTTCTTCTCCAAATGAGTCAGTAAAAAAAAAAATTAATTATCATTTTTGTTTTCACTGTTTAATTTTTTTCCTTTTCAGGGGTCTAAGCCAATCTTGCTGCCACTCTTCCACAAATGTAGTAAATTTTGCTGTCAGTCTAGGAACACTTCTCCAACAGCACCAGAGCTCTCAGCTGATGCCAGTCTTCCCTGAGAAGGGTCTGTTGAAGGTGACTGTGTTGACCCAAATTGTGATGGGAATCTCTGTAATCAGGGATATGTAAAGGCTGCTCCATTTTATATTTCTATTTAAGTTGGGGTTTTTTTTAAATAAATTCAACATTTCAAACTTTCACTGAAGTTCTTAATTCTGCCCAGAAGTGACAAACAAACTTATAAATGGGTTGAAAAACCTGTGCGTCTGTCTCAGTTCTCACTGAAGCTTCCTGAACAGAGCAAAGTTTGAAGCAACATTTAATTTAATGCAATTTTAAAATATTTCAGAATAATTAGATGACTAGATCATTTTAGATGCTTTTATTTTTAGTACAGCCTGAATTTTGACACCTTTCTAGCAGAACGAAAAAAATTGAGACAATATAGAGCAACTCTAAATTCCCAAAGAAAACTTCCAGAATTTGCATCCAAAACCAGGATCTGTTTCCAGACTCAATGAGGAACCAGACTCTCCTCTCATGCAAGTCAATGCAACCATCAGCCCATGAACCTGGGTGAATTAATTTGTGGAGCAATGCTGATGCCCACCAGTAAGGGAACTGGTACCAGTGTGTACTGCAGGAGCTTCACCAATTCAAACCAGCTGCAAATCTGCTCTAAGTGATTTTTTTTTTCCACTGGGTTAAATCTTTACAGTGAACAGAGTACAGAGCAGGACAGACCAGCACTTCAGATTGCAGCTGCTAAAGCCAGTCATCCCCCTCATCTCAGTGTTTGAAATAAATCCTTACATGGGGATCTTAAAGAGCTGGACTAACTCCCCAAAGCATTAATGGGTGTTAAGTGGTGTGCAGAGATAAGAGTACATCCCATTGTTAGGAGTGACCGATAGAGCTCAGGGGTCAAGTGAAATTGGGCTTATCTGCTGGCAATTCAGCCTTTTTTCTTCCTGTGTTTTCTGTCTAGAATTTTCTTCTGGGGGAGGGAAAAAAAAAGAAAAAAAAAGAAAAAGGAAAGTGTAAAGCAGCCCATATTTTAATCAGGAGTCAAACAAGAGATTCTTCAGGGCAGATGAAAGACAGACACAGCACTTTGTGTGGAAAAGCCTGTGATGCCTTCCCCCAATGATGAAATCCTCAGGATCATTGATATCAGAGCTCCCTTTGTGAAAGCAATTGAGCAGGAAAAGTCCTTTTTCTGTTGGATACTGTCTGACAGAAGTCTCCTCACTACTTTCTTTAATGCCCAGGAGCTGGCACTTGAACCTGCAAATTTTCCTGGTGCCTGCTGGGTGGCTGCACCTCCTGAAGGTGACATGGTGAGTCTCTGGGAACAGCTTCTGCACTGGGAAAGCAAGGACAGCACAGCAATCCAGAGGAGAGCTCCACTTTCCCACACTTTGCTGGGCTTGAAAGTTTTTGCAGCTGTAGCCAATGTATTTTGGAGTGAACTGGGTGGGAGAAGGTCCCTGGCTCTGGAACGGACTCTCTGTTCTTGGCACGGCAAAGTCCGTTCTTGTTACCTGGCACGTTCACCCAAGATTTGATTAAAAGGTTGTTGTAACCAGTGAGAAATGAGGTTCTTATGTACTGGGATAGGTCCCAGCACATCCATTTCATGGGGATGGCTTGCAGAGCAAGCAATGGGAATGGTCTGAGCCTGTCTTAAGCAAGGGCACCTTCACTGCAGTTACAGGAACACCTTAACAGTGAGGTAACATCAGAAGAAATGCCCATTATAAACAAATACCTATAATTTCTGCTTTTGCAGAAAAGGACCAACTTTTTTTTTAAAAGGAAGGACTTGAAGTCACAAGTGGAACAAGCAACTGGACTCCTTAGTGTGGTTCTCATGACAAAGCATGAGGGGGTTTGATCGCTAGGAAATGGTTTAGACTGCTGGGCTGCACACAAACTCTCCTAAATAATCCTCCCTGGTTTCCCAAACTTTGCAGTCCTTCTGAGACCTAAATCAACATTTAGCTGGCTGGACGAATTCCCAGTCCCACTAAGGTCAAGGGGTGCTGTGCACTCACCTGCAGCAGGACCAGGGCCACACCTCCCCGTATTTTTCTCTGTTTCCCTGCTGGTCACCACACCAGAAGGTTCCAGGATTTGCCATGACCACAGAAATGCCTTTTGACATGAGTGATCTAATTTCACACATCCAGAGTTGAGTTTTGAGATGTAAATGCAACCCCCTGAACTCCTGACTCTGACCCACTTTCTGCCTAGAGCACATTGGGAAGGCAGCAGCTGTATCCCTCCCTCACTGAAATATGATGTAGCCTTATAAAAATATTATTTGAAGGCTGAAATAATCAAATGTGTTCTTCCCCAAGCATTAAAATACAATATCCATACACGGTGACAAAGAACAGGTCTCTCTAACACCATGTGTTAAAGTAATTTGTTTATAACCCTGAAGGAGCCCAGGATTTCCCTGCATTTATTTGGTATCAGCAATGAGGGGAACCCGGGACTGTTGCAAAGCTGGGTAGGAAGGCTTTTACTGAGCTATCAAGTCTGAATATAGAAATAAAAATGTATATTTTCCCTCCTTCTGATTAATAGTTCCAGTCAACATCAGCTAACTTATTCCTATTGACAGATCTATGAAATACTTGCAGAATCAACAGCCATAAAGAGGATGGCAAAGCACTGGCACCATAAAGCCGTAACGTTCGTGTCTATTGCAATCAAGGCTTTTAAAACCTAATTACTTCTGGGTGACATCAGTCATATATTTTCGTGTGAAATTACAGTGGCATGCAAGTGCCCAGCAAAATAAAAGAAAACAAATGATGTCCTATAATAACGGAGAAGTGAACTATCATTTTTAATCTGGCATGAAAGCTCCAACTGATGAAGCTTAATAC
This sequence comes from Pachyramphus minor, assembly GCA_013397135.1. Classification (NCBI taxonomy): domain Eukaryota; kingdom Metazoa; phylum Chordata; class Aves; order Passeriformes; family Tyrannidae; genus Pachyramphus; species Pachyramphus minor. The sequence goes on along the minus strand of VYXB01004989.1, from coordinate 1,273,535 downwards.
AACTTGTTAAAACACCTAACAAGTGAGGAAGTGATTAAGTATTGTCCTTTTGCCTCTGGGAAATAGGATCTGCTCTCAGCAAGCAGAGAGTGACTGAGATAGCCCTTTGGAGCTGATTGAGCTGCACATAAAGTAACTTCTAATGATCTCAGTCCACTTTGAGCCATAAAGATTTAGAAGGGACAATATTTTAGAAATGATCAAGTTCCACTCTTTTTATTAGTGAGGATAAAACAACTTTGTGGAGGAAATTAAACAGAATAAATTGCTGAGCCTTCTGCAGCTTCCATCGTTCAGTGGTGTCGGAAGAGCGCAGCAGACACCAAGCCAGAGCAGGAGCTCATCCTCAGCAGAAGCGAGTGAGGAGAGAAACTGCCTTTTGCTCCCGAGGAGGTTCCAGGCTGGGTAAAACCCTGTGCCTGGTAAAATCCTTCAGAACAGCTCCTCTCATCTGATGCATTTGGAGAAGGGAGAGAAGACACCTGACAGACTCAGCTCTGTCACCTTTGCTGTGTGCCTGCGTTATCTTGTTCCATTGCTGTGGGGAAACTGAGGGACTCAGGAACTGTGGTGGGGTTTAGGGCTGGGCAGGGCAGGCAGAGCCCATGTCTGCCCTGGATCCTTCTGCAGCCTGGGAGACAGAGGAGCATCCTTTGGAGCAGCACACAGAGGGCTCTGGGGATGCTCTGCCCTGCTCTCCAAATTCCTGTGTTTCTGCCAAGTCACCTCCAGCACTAATCTCTCCACAGGGACAAACCCGCTGAAGCTCCCAGTTCCTGCAATGGACCATGGCAGAACCTGCTACAGTTTGTGCTTCTGGCTTTTATTAAGGACACGTTTTTCAGGAGATGCTTCTTTTACGGTGCTTAAATTAAGTTTTCAAGGTTAATTGTCCAATTCGATGTCTTTGGTTCAATAAATAATTCAGAGACAGTTTACGTCCTCCCATGTAAAGATGCCTACTGAGGTTAGAGTTGCAGCCAGGCACTTCCTCTGATGTGCTATTAGCTAATGTGCTGAAAGTTTTTCCACCTCATTTTGGAAGCATTTATGCTCTTTGAGAGGAAATTTGAATGGAACTGAAGTTCACTGGAAGGGATCATAGCGAAGACAGCCAAAGCCACCAAGCTATCGATAAAGTCACTGCCAGCATCCATTGTCCAGTGATTTTCCTGTTGTCATCCACCAAACTGCAACAGCACAGCAATAATTTTAGGTCTTAATAACAACTTCAGTTCGGCAGGTCAAATCGAGGAGCCTTTACATGCTCTTTGGGGACTCCTTTCAGAGCAGCTAACTCAGACAACACTTTTCTGTGAGACTGAATAGTTACCTGGGCTGATAGAGGTGCTGTTAGAAGTTTCACATCACTAAACTGCTGTGTGGTATAGATGAAGTTGCTTCTCTTAGTCACATTTTTATAGCTCTCTTTCAAACAATCTGCAAGACTGGTTTTCCTATTGGCCGTGTGTATAATGGGATCATAACCCTGCTGGGAGTCCCAGGTACCAATACAAAAAACCCTATAAATCATAAATATTCCTGTGGTGCCTTAGTGTGAGTTCCAGGGCTACAGAGTCACAAGGGAAGGTTGCTGGGGATGGTGAATTGCTCCTACCCCAGGGACCTGGAGCTGGCAAAAGAGAGGGATGCTGCTTCTTTTATCAACATTGGAGGAATCTTGGAGGACCAATCAGTTAATATCCATACCATATTACCAATATATAAAACAAAATATGTGCAATGCCTACTAAAACACTGGTCTTTTCCCTGTTAGTCAAACTCCACACAGAGACAACAGCATCAAATTTTCAGCAAATTTACACCCCCTTCACTATCTATAGGTGCTTTGTAATGTCCAAAACTGTCATTCCCCTGAAGCACCAGTGCAGGTCTGCTGGCACTGCTCTCACTCGTGTGTCAGGGGGTCGTGGCAGATTCAGGTGAGAGCTGTAGCTGGATCAGTCCTGGTGCTGACACTGCAATGCAGCTCCGATGCAGAGCTCCTGGCAGAGGGACATTGATTCAATGGTACAGTTGCTGTCCTTCAAGTAAAGGTCACATTGCAGGGGCTGGCTCTGTGTGTGTGTGTACCTGGAGAGGACGGCTGGACCAGGAGTTTGAGTGAGAAGCTGTGCCCAGTGTTAGTGCCAGGGCTGGGACACGTGCTGGGATGGAGCCCACATCCCGTTCACCCTGTGCTGAGGATGCAGAGCTCTCCCAGGGTAACCAGGCACAGGTATTCTCTCATCCTGCAAGAAACTGGGGGCTCAACAAAGCAAAAGATGGTACCTAGAAGATGCTATTTCCATAGCTGTCTGGTTACCCCACAGCCTATTTTTGATCTACTCACGGAGCAAAAATATAATCTGAATTTTGCCTGCTAGAGCAAATTGTGGCTACAAATAGTCTCACTTAAAAAATATACAGCTATTGACAACCTGGCTCAGAGCTGAGCAGGGCTTGCAGAGCAGCAGACTCCGAGGTTTGTCACCGGCAATGTATTCAGGAGGCATCTGATCAAAGCTATAAAAGGTGGAAAAAAAATCATCAAGGCAACATTGTAAAAGATGATAGTTGTTAAATCTAATTTCAATACTCTGTGTGCATAACCTCTAACTCGGAGGCATCTAAGCATTCCAGACATGGCCGGTGCATTGTAATTTTTGCATCGGTTCACATTACTCACAAGGTACATTAGATGGACACTGAAGGATGAATTATTCTTTTCAGCAAAACATTTTTGTGGAGTAAGTAAATTTATCTTGCGGGGAGAGTAAAAGGAAGAAATATGGCATTAAAATGTGCAGATCTGAGTTGAACACATCTCTCTTTTACAGGGAAACCATGATTTAAGTGCACTCTATTACTAATGTTTAATAAAAGCCATAATTCAGAATGTCAGGCTGAGGCTGTGTGCATTGAAACTATGATTTGGGGAAAAAATGACACGGACATTTTTCAATACAGTAGCTCTTCTTTAAGCCATTTGTCTGCAGGCCTAAATTAGCTTTGAAATGTACTTTATCTTTTCTAAAAAGGCATTGATACAGCAATTATGCTTTATCAATTAATTTTACCCGTAACCCTGGAGAGGACAGAGGTTCATGGGGCTGGGTAATTGTCACCTCCCCATCCCAGTGCAGGCAGGGGCTGCCCAGGAGTGGGATGCAGGTGACAACACTTGCATTCCTGCATTGCCCTCCACTTTGAGGGACATGGGACAATCTGTGTGTGCACAGGCTGAACCTCCACCTGTCTGTGAACAATTCTCCCCAAATATTTGCTGTTCAATAGGTGTCTCACCATCCATGTTCCTGAGGTGGGGAACCCCTGTGCTATCTGTAACACTGCCAGCAGACTCTACATTGCTCCATCAGTGCTGGCTCCCAAGGGAATGTGGAATTGGCTGATTGATGATCTCTTTTCCCTTGACACTTCACAGACCCAAGCTGAGAGACAGACCACAGACATGAGCAGAGCTGACCATCATCTGCCTCCACTTGCTGTGTAGTTGACACCCATTTCTAAGAAAAGTGTGAACAGTCAAGATTTTAGTGCAGAGCAAAACCCTGACAGTACCTGTGAAAGAGCAGAGCAGCAATGCTGAGCTCAAAGCTGCATTCCTGTTGTTGCAGCAGTTTGGTGGGACACCTGATTGGGAACACAACTGGAATGCTTCCCTTCTGCAACCACACCACCACCTCTGAGAGGGTAATTCAGCTGGTGGTGTTCCTCCTGCAGCTCCACTAGGCATGCCATTTATGTCTACATGTACCCCTTTAGGGGCCATTCAGAGTTATCAGTGCCTCAAGGTCCATCAGAAGGTTGTCAAGGGGAGTTTTTTGCACCCAAATCTGCAAACAGAGACTTGGAAAGTTGTACTGGAGCCCAAAGGTGTTCACAGATGTGTAGTCATTAGAAATGTTCTGGAATTCATTCTGCTTTCTCTTCCTCTACTTCCCTTTGGTGACAGCTTTTTCTACATTAAAAAAAAAAGTAATAAACCAGCAGCTTGTCTGATCCCTGTTCTGCACCATCACATGTGCAGCTATAACTGAGCCTGCTTCTTGATGCTTTGCTGAATCTCACTGCCTTTAAGGAGACTGGGGCAAGTCCTCCTGCCTGCTCTGGGCAGATACTGCCTGTGACATCCCCATGAGGACCCCCTGCTACCCAGCACAGCCCTCACAATGCACTGTATTTGCTCCACAGACTGCCACAGATTAAACTGTGTTTTGACCTGCAGAACAAAAACTCACACTGTGAACAAAAAAAAAAAAAGTCCCCCTTCCCTCTCTCCATTTTCCTTACCCCATGCTGCAGGGTGATGGGCCCTGCCTTAGGGCTCCCTCAGATGTCTGCTCAGGCTGTTATGAACCTGGCAGGGACTGTCTCTTTGCAACAGCTCCGTCCTTGGGAGTGTTATAAACCAGCACCAGGGTCTAAAGACCATCCCAAAGTCATCCCAGTCAGTAACACCTGGATTTAAACCAAGCCAGAGCCCAAGGCGAGCAGCAGAGAGGGCTGGTTTACACCAGCAGAGGATCTGGGCCATTAAATATCACTTTCATTTACAATCTGACCTGCAGCTGAGACATTTATTAGCACAAACCAATTCCCCTCAGGGCAGGCATAGCCTGGGAGCTCCATGCTGAGCCTGGCCCTTGTTGAGCCTCTCCCAAGGAAGCACTACCTGTGCGAGGCTCTGCTCCCAGGCACCCCAGCTCCTGCAATTAAACTCTCCTTAAACTTTAAAGGCATACTTAAATGTGTGTTTATGGCCCCATTATTTTCTCTTTATAACCCTGGGTGAAGGCTGGAATCCTGTCCGAGACATCTTAAAGGTTATATGTACAATTAGCTGGTTCTCATCACGTCCTTTAATATTTCACTTCTAACGCCAAAACAAACCCTGGTAAATCAGCTGGTTGCCCCTGGCCATATGGAGTGTGGGGGCACCGGTGGGGCGAGGGGACTGTCATCCCTCCCAGATATTAACGGGTGACTCTGCTACAGAGAAAATGATGCTGGATGAGAGCTGGAGCTGCCTCATCGGAATTTCAGCCGGGATTCAAGCTCCCCTCTCCCGCTCCCTGACCTGCCTGTGATGTTGGGGCAGAGTCATTAATGACAGATGTGTAAACTTTTGCATGGAGGGATGCCAATATTTTGCATACTTACACAGTGCTGCCATAAATATTAATGTGGTGCTAATATGGGAAGTTCCACCAGCTGTGTCCATTCTCGAGGGATACTTCAACTATTTATATTCGGGGTAATGAGCAAGCTGTTATTATATAATCAGGCTGTTGGAGAAGCCTTTGGAATAAAAGTCTCACTGAGAATTAGCCAACAACCAGAGCGTGTTTGGAGCCACGAGACATCACAGATTTAATGATGGAAGGTTTGACAGAGCAGAGGCAGATCAGGAGAAAAACAGGACAGAAGAAAAAAGGTGCTGAGACTTCATCTCCCGAGTAGTTAATGCTGATTGAGATGAGGGATTTTTTGCAGTTGTGAAATTGGCTTCACTGTGAACATCCAGCTTCAGCCCTGGGAGCAGTGCTGGGAAAATATCTGGTATTTATCTTTAGCCTTAAAAATTAGTTGTCTGGAGTGGAGGTGAGATGCCACCTTGCTCATAGCTCAGCTTCTGCTCCCTCAGACAGACCCAACTACTGTGGGGAGGAGGACACAGCTCTCCCTGAGTGCAGCACAAGCTCATTTTAAGAAAAAGAAGCGAAACACCCCCAAACACAAACACCAGAATTCCCTACTCACAGAGTAATCCTAAATTCCTGGTATGAAAGGAGGCAAAAATGATGAAAGGTCAATGTTTGCTCAGTGCTGAAAACTACGAGCCAGAACAAACTTTATTATGGTCCCCCCTCTCCAAGCACAACCTGCTTGCTTTAATCAAAGCTGAAATGATGTTGCTTTCATCTGACTTGAGAATCAGCCTCTCTTCTCATGCTTGAAGCTGGATTTGTGTTGATTTTATTACTGTTTTGGACTCCCATAACACAAATGACTGATGAGCCAAATCTGTGCCGCATCCCTGAATGTATTAGGCTCCTATTGTCTTTTTTTGCATCAAATCTATGCTTTTTATAAGGCAGACTTCTTCCTCTTAAAAAAAAAAAAAAGCTGGAGAACAGTTTAGAAGTGATTTAAATCCTCTCCCCCTCCCCCCTTTTTTTTTGGGAAGGATGAATATTTAATTGAGTTGAAGGCAGATAAATGATCATTTTCTTCATCCTATATGTTAGTGAGTAGTAAATTACTTTACCAGGAAACCCAGTTATAATTGCAAAATTGATAACAGAGGTGTGAAAATTTACACCTGTGATAATAAAGACTAGCTTCCCATCGTACATCGACATTATATCTTGTGAGTTATCTCTTGTGCATGATCTAAATATTTCATATAAACCAGCAATCAGAACCTTCAGCACATCGAGTAAGAAATAACCTGCTTTTATATTTCATATCTATATATATATATTACAAATAACAGCACGTTCTGCATGCACCTACACACCTGCACAGCAGCGCTCCAAGGGTGGGTGTTCATGTTCCTGAAAACTGATGGAGAAACCCAACATTGTGCTGCAATGCAGAGTTTAGAGGCAGCATGGCAGGGAGGGGAGGGCAGGGCATCATAACCTTGGGCAGACCCAGATTAAAAATTGCTATTTGTCATCCTCCAGCCCCAGGCTGGACCCCGGTGAGCTGCTGAACAAGAGGGATCTGCCTTCTCTGCTCTGTCCTACCAGCTTTTTCTCAGGAAACTGCTGAGTAAAGGGAAGCACTAAACTCATGGCCAGTTTTGTCAGGGGCCATGGAGCTGGGGCCAGCAGGTGGAATGCGGAATCCCGAGTGCTTTGGAGTCCTCCTCAGGGCTCAGGGCCCCTCAGAGGCTGGCATGATGCTACCACATGCTAAAGAGATGATACTCAGCTGGTAATTAAGCACTGCAATCAGCAGAGCTCTCAGCAGAGCCCGCTGAAATGAACCCTGTGCAGATTGAAATTAATACCGAGCAACCTAATGGGCAGCAGTGCACTCGCTGGTATTAACCTAAGAGGAAATCAAACCCTTTATAGAAAGCTTTTGGCAGCAGGAATCACCCCTTTAATATCCAGTGAAAGTCTTGCAGCTAACTCTGAATTAATCCTTAATTTGGGCAGATTTCCTCAAGGTCAAGGCTTTTTTTTTTTTTTTTTTCTAAATCTAGTTGTGTTGGATGCAAAAAGGTTTGTGCATTGGGGTTCTCTGTGGCATTGGGGGTTGGAGCTGTGGCTGGTGGCAGGTACTGTCATTAAAACACAGGGATTAGAGCCTTCAGCCTGAATCCGAGTCTAATCCATTACCCCCTTCACAGGGAATCACTGGGAATGGGAGCTAATACCCTCCATTTAGGCTAAAAGAGATGGTCTGTTTTAAAAAGTTTGGTCTGCTTAAAAGTGCTGTATCCTAGATTCCTGTTACAGAGTTGCCAAAGCCATAAAATACATAAATTGCCTCTTTCTCCTCATTTTAGCATGTCATTTCATGCTTTTATATAGATATATATTTTATTATGCACCCTCTTTCTTAAGATATCATTACTTTTATCTCAGCCAGTTTATTAAAGATAATTATATGGAAGTTCCCGTGCTTTCTCCAAGATTGCAATTGGCTGAGCTGGATGAGAACATTATGTTAACAAGAGCATATTTTGCTGTACATGAGACAATCTTCTTCAGGCAGGAAGAAGTGAATCATTTTCCTTCTCTTTTTCTCCCTTCCGATATTTTTCTTGAAGCTTATTTCAGTAGCAAGACATCTCCAGCTTCCCCTAGACTAAAGCAAGAGACAAGATGCAAGAGCCATTGATTCACCTTAGGGAATACTTTGGAGAGATCAAAAAGTGCTCGTGTGCAAGCTGTTTCCTGTGGGAGGAGCATGGCAGTACAATCAATCCACGAATGCATTGTAAAATCAATGCTCTGTATAATTAGGGCACTCCAAGGGTAAAAAAAAAAAAAAAAAAAAA
>VYXB01004989.1:1206735-1265486 GCA_013397135.1 Pachyramphus minor | reverse complement strand
AAAAAAAAAAAGAAAAAGAAGGGGAATAAAAGGGAAAAAATAAAAAAGGGAAGATCTTCAGTGTCTACCAGGACTCTTGAAGGCTGGAGGAGTCACAAGCACCTGAACAAACAGATTTAAAGCCTTTTTCAGAGGCAGGGAGGGAGGATCTTGGGGGATTGATGCAAAAACCTTTTATCTTGGTGCTGGCTGCAAAATGCCAAGAGCTCGGGGATGCTGGTCACAGGTGAGATGACCTCCTTGGTCCTCAGCTGGGACACCCAGAGCTTTGACACCCTGACCCCTACTGACTTGTTTGATTTTGGCTGCCAGCAGGAAATCATTTTGGTGGCAAACCCCTTTGGCAGCAGTGAGAGATGATCTGGGAGGAAATAATTGTCCAAAAACCACCCTGGCTGTGGATGGAGTGGCCAGGATCAGACCTCCACCTGAAAAATTCATCCCTTCCTCTGCCCTGGGGGTGGTGATGGTGGAGATCCTCTCCATCCCATTTCCATCCCCAGCAGTGCAGAAAGGCTCTGACCTCGATGGATTGCTTTTGCATTTAAATAATTCCAACCATTTCTCAGAGACTGAATGATTGTAATTCCCAGTTAAACACAAATGTTAACTATAGATCATGAAAATACAGCGGGGTGTAAATAGTTTTCTTTTATATGGCACTAAATTATAAGCAGAGCCAATTAAGTTAGAAGACAAAAATTCCTTTAAATTAGCAGTCACTTTTGCAAGCTCTTGGTGAAAGCAATAATGTGTTTTTGCCTGAAAAAATCCACATTTTAGGGTATGTGGAGGCGGTTGCAGACTGCTGACCCTGCTGGAGCACACTGCAGCTCTTTAGCAAAGCTTTGCTTGACAAATAAGTATTTTAAATTTAAAGTCTAAGCCACCCTTTAGCCTGATTTTTAATTATTCAAGAGTAAAAGACCTCTGAAGATCCAACTCGCCCCTGAAGATCCTCTCCAGAAATTAGACTCCCAAGCAGGGGGGCAAAAAACAAACAAACACTCTGCCTGGAATGGCCACGGTGATGGTTAATGTTCCTCAGATGGGTCATTAGGTCTTTTATGGATTGTCAGCATGGAGAACCGCTCCTGGTTCCAGGGCAAAGAAAACTACATCATATTAAAATACATGGCTCTTGTGGGACACGGCACTTTCACAGGGCTGCCCGTGAGTTTGGCAAGAGCCTGAAGTTGAGAAAGACAGATAACCCTGCAAATCAGAAAAGGCAGGTTTTCATCAATAGAAAATTACAGATCCCTGGTGAGAACTCCCATCATTATCTATCAAGAAATAAATTGGCCTGAGTTCCTCTTAACCGGTTCATCTGCCAGGATGTCGTGGTGGGAAGGACCTTTGCCTCCGGAGTAGCAGTTGGTTCACTGGGTGTTTTAATTGCATGTAAGAATAACTATTGATAGAATGATGGTAAAGGTGCTTATGCCCAAGTTTAAAAGGAAAAGGGTTTTTTTTTTGAGGATTCAAAGGCCTGGAGTCCTCTGACCAGTGGCACACGTGGGAAGGGAGAGGTTCCTACAGGGAAGAGGTGCAGAGGGTGCCCCAATCCTCATCCATATGAACACAACTCCAGGAGCAGCGCTCCGGGTCAGAACTTAGTTTTCAGATAAAGATGAGAAACATCCTCAGAGGGATGAGAAACACCCTGCAGGGCTGCGGGCCAGCTTTGCTGCAGGAGCTTTGAGTCTTTAAATCCAATCTTTGTGAAATGCGTGGATCTATTCCAAATAAAATACATAGGGACATGGAAGGTAAGTGTCCCTTATTCTTTGGGGAACATAGGGCATGCTGGATGTGTGATAGCAAGGTCAAAGTTTGTTAGCCATCACCCATCTAAGAGCACATGGGCAAGGACAACTCCACTGAAACAACGTTTGGGCTCTGTTGGCAGGAGAAAGCTGACATGCCAAAAGGATTAATTATGCCCCAAAATAAATGTAAGGGCGTGGCTGGAGGGAAGTACCACCGTGAGGATTTCTGGCGCCGAGCTGTGTGCTCACGGCCAGAGGGAACGGGGTGGGGGATGAGACATGAAACTTCACCGCTGTGAAACCCCGTGTTCGATATCCTCTGTTCCTGCGTCCGGGGCGGGCATGAGTGGAGGGGAGCCTTTTCCAGGAGAGGGCACTCGTGGGAAACAGCAGCTCCAGCCGCTGCAGCCCCGGGCAGCGGGACCGCTTCACCCCCCTCCCTGGTACCCTGCATCCCTCCGATTCTGGACCACCGTGACTCCCCGCATCCCGCCGATCCTGGGCAGCGGGATCTCCCTTCCCCGGACTGCCGCATCCCTCCGGGCAGAGGGACCTCCCGACCCCCCGCATACCTTTGCACCGGGCAGCGGGAATCCCCCGCGGGGGCCCCGCATCCCTCTGCCACCGTCTGAGCCGGGATCCTCCTCCCCCCCCCATCCCTCTGCCACCGGGCAGCGGAATCTCCCGGCCCCCCCGCTCCCTCCGGACAGCGGGATCCCCCCGTCCCATGCATCCCTCTGCCACTGGCTGAGCAGAGCCAGCAGCGACTGAGGAATTCACTAGGAGAAGATGAATCCTCCCTGATCCATATGGATCCTCTCCCCATTCCTCTCTATACCGGGAGGATGCTGCTGTGTGCTTGAACCGCTATCAGCCCTGAAGAAAAAAAATAAAAAAAGGTAAAAAAAAACCCCGATGTACAGGAAAAAAAAGCCCTTAGGCCGCTGGTGCACTACGTGAGAGGGAAACATCTTGTATGCTAATTGGCTTTAGGTACTTACAGCAAGATTGAGACTTGTAGCATTGCCACAGATTGCTGGAAATTCCTCCGATAAGCTGACAGATGAATGTGTCTCTCTCATGGAGAGGTGAGAGAGCAGCAAAATACTTCCAAGAGCACAGGCAGTGAAGCAGAGATATTTCTGGCATGTCAACACGCCGGGGCGGTGAGAACGCTGACCACTCGCTGCGGGAAGGATGGAGGGAGAGAGGGAAGAGAAGGGGGAAAGCAGCAGGCAGGCACAAAATGCTGATCCTCTGGCCACGTCCTGCCACCTGCACACTGAGAAGCAGCTTTTTGTATGAAGAGCTCCATCAACTTGAATTAGTGCTTGTAAAGCAAAGCGGGAGCGAGCAGGAGTAACTCAGCCAGAATCTGGCCCACAGTGTTCCGAACACAGGAGCATGGCCAGGAAAGATCTGAGCTGAGATTAATGTCACAGCAAAGCTTGTTTTTTGGGCCTATTTAAACCATAATCCATACTTATTTATTTGGCTGGCATTTTGAGGACTTTTTTCACAAGTCTGAGGATTAACCTTGCCCATTAGCCATGGGCAGGGTTCATCTTTCCTGGTTCCTCAGCCCTGCTGTTTGGGTGATGCTGGGGGAACTCCCTGGGTGCTGAGACCTGCAGGGCAGCAGTGGGCAAGGCAGAGCAGTGCTGAGGCTTCCCCACAGGTATCTGCCCTTCAAGCAAACTTTCCTTCCCCTCTGTGCTGTGAAAAATGAGAAAAAAAGCCTTGAGACACAGGGGCTTCATGTGTCTTGCACCAGGGTCTTGTACAGCAGCACAATCACTTGCTGGAGCAACACTCTGTCTGGAAAAATCACCAGACCCTGTGGTTCACTTAAACTGTTCCAAAACACTTGGAATAAACCCTGTAGGAGTTCAAAGCTGGTGTTACATGGACAGGATGTGTAGCTGGGCCTCTGTACCACTCCAGCTGCCTTCAGTTACCCCACCAGTTCTTGGTTCTTCCTCTGCTTGCATAATCTGAAGAGTAATTTCTGATGGTTGAGAGGGTTTTTCAGGGTGTTTGGAGTTGTTTCTGAAGCTTTTAATTGACTTCTCTGGTATCTTTGAGCAGGGACACATGGCTGAAGCAGTGTCCACTCCTGGTCATTGGCCATGCCTGTTGCTGGTCGTGGCTCCCTCCCCTCCATCCATACCAGAGTTGCATTTAGCCCTGGTTGTTGCTCACATCAAATAAAGTTTCTTCTTCACTTCATCTGGCTGAATGTATTTGCACATGTGATTTCCTGCCAGTTTTGAGTGTGCAAGGAGCAGAAATGCTCCGGTGATGATTTACAGATTCCCCAGTTTCTAGATTTGGGTTCAGCTCCTCAATCTCTGAGAAGATTCTGCATCTGACCTTGAGCAAGGTCACTTTCAACTTCTGTGCCTCAGTTCCCCCAGCAACAAAATGGGCTTAATAACATTTCCTATCTCCATATTTAAGTTTTCCTCACGATGTCTTGCCCACAACTGCACACTGTGAATCCAACGGGACTCCTAATTTAATGAGCACAAGGGAGCCTATTATTATAACCCTCATGCCATAGCTCTGTCTTTATCTCTGCCTGCTATTTGCTGTGGGAAATATCGCAGCTTTCTCTTTTCAATTGCCATTAGCAATTGCAGCAGCTGTGCTACAGGACCCGGGGATTTTCAGCTGAAGTCTAAATGCAGTTGACAACTGTATGAATCTTCCAGCCAGGGTAAGTAGCTAATGCAAATATCAACATCGTAGTAAGAAACACTCAGAAGCAGTAAGTGACTGATAGAAAAGTGATTATATGGACTTTATGTTGAAAAGTAAATATTTACTCTCCAGCATTGACAGATGCTTCAAGCACCATAGATCTAAAAAAGACATTGATTTGCTCTCCTCCAGCCTCTCTTATCTCCTACTTATGAAAATATCTGGCAACTAGTACATCATCTGCTTGCTCCATAGCCTAAGTGCCTCAGAGCAGCCACTCAGGTAATTTGTTTGGTATCCAACAGTGCAATAGTTAATTGTAGTGCTTGTGGTATCGTGTGTGGGCTCTGCTGTAGCCTCCTGAAATGCAGTCACCCAGCAATGCTACTGCTTTGCCAATGCAGATCTCGGACAGTGGGCCAGCTCCTGCTCTCCTTGGCATCCACACAGGCAAGAAAAAGTAAGGGGGGAGGGGGAAGGAGGAGATTTCGTTCTGCAAGAGATTTTATTCCTTGAGGAAGAAGCAGAAAAGAGAACAACCTGGGAAAATGTGCCTGTGCTCTTTAAGAGCAGGCTGGCGGCCGGTGGCTCCCCGTGCCGCTCTCCTCTTTGCCCTCCTGGAATTGCCTTGAAATAACTTAAATGAAGTTGAGCCACTCGGAGGCTGTCAGGTTTGCTGGACCTCCTTGGAAATCAATTTAACCTCCTGGAATAATTTTTTTTCTGCTGCCTGAAGTTGCTGAGTCAGTGATGGGTGTTCGGGGGCTGCCTGCAAAGCTGGTCCTGGTCCCTCTTTCCCAGGGAGCCACCCAGAGACTTGTCTTCCTTGCAAAACTGAGGGTGGATAAGGCACCTCATGTGCTATTTTTGGAAGGGATACTCACAGATGCTGTGTTTTAAAATGACCTGTGTGTGACCACACTCTCATCAGCCGAGGGTGGGACACCCTTTAAGGGAAGCTGTGGCTGCGCACAATGAGTGTAAACCACCATCAGCCTTCCTCCTCCACTCAAGGGGCAAGGAAAGTCCTTTGGGATGCTTCAACATCCCTGTCCCTTGGGTGGAGCAGCCATTTTACCCTCCCATTGGCTCTAAAAGGGAGAAACACACTATGATCCCTCACTTTGTTCCCTTTTGTAGCTTGCCTGTTGTTAGAAGAACCATTCTAGCTGCAGGTGGCCTTGGGTGACATTGGCAGGGCACATCCATGTGCATCCCTCCCACCCCTCAGAGCTTCACTGTGCTTCACACTGCAGCAGCTTTCTCTCTACTGTTGATAATTACTCCCCTCAGAAATAAACAATCACGAAGTGGAGGGTACAGGGAGTTGTTCACAGAAGAAGGGAACTAAAAGCACTTTGTCCATGTCTCCTACGGAGCCTCCGCATCAGCTGAAGGGATCTACCCAAGCTGCTCTCTGAATGTTGTGCTGAGTAATTACTAACTGCATAAACATTTCTCTTTTATTTAATTTTGCCTGATGATAATTAAGCTTGAGAGCCTTGTTTAGCAGCCTCTCACTCCGTCCTGTTCCCAGTTGCTTTCAAACCTGGAACGGAGAGTGGGACCTGCCTCGAAATGATGTTACTCAGTAAGATGCCACCCAGCAAGAATAGTATAGCCTGAGAAAAGCAACCCAACCTGAAAAATCCTTCAAATTAATCCCACAAGACAGCAGCAGTGTAAGGCTGCCTTCCAGGGGTGTCACTAGAAAAGTGTTCAAAAGAAGAGGAATAAGAAACACGTTTGTCAAGTTCATAAAATTGTGACCTTGAGACAAAGGTCACCAAGACATCACTGGCTTTGGTGACGGATTGTGGCACAAGGGGACAACCACAGCGACCTGGAAATGGACCTTCAGTGAGATCAGGCATTTCAAGGAGAGATTTACTGGTAACAGGGGGGTTGAGTGTTTGCAGTGCTTGGATTCTGCTTTTGCTTTCAGCAGAGCATCTAAAGCCAGTGAAACAGAAGAAGTTATAGGTGTTCTGCACCTGTGTCGGTGGCTCAGTGAGTCGGGGCTCACTGTGCAGTGTCTCGATACATGTGTCCTGCACCCACATAATTTGCAGGCTGCCTGTCCCTATTGCTCTCCTCCTCCATCAAGTCCCACTGCCTGCATGCAGGAAAATAACTCCAGGACTTTGATAAGATTGCTCCTGTGAAGGAGACAGGTGAGAAGGAGCCCCCCTCTTGCAAAACCAGTCCTTTTTTCCCCCCCCTCTTTCTTTTGTAGGTGCTCCCCTGCTTACAATCATACTACAAGAGTATGGGCCACCACCAACACGTGTATGAAGTTTTATTATCATCAGAGCAGAGAGGTGTGTGGATAGAGTATATTTTCTCCATACAGCTAACATTCAGGCTTCTTTTATTTCTTTCTTTCACTCTTCATGCGATGCCAGCAGCTCAGAGAGCTACTGCCTGCAGCCTTAGGTGTGCATTAGCTTCCATTTGATTGCTGTACAGCAACTCTTCTTATCTTTGAAAATTAACCATTTCATAAGCAGAGAGGAGGTGTCTCGCAGTGTGAGCGTAATGCACCAGGCATTGCACCAAAGACTGCAGAGTGCACCACTCTTTCAGTCAATGCTGAGGCTTTGACACCTAAAAGAAAAAGTATATTCCAGCCCTGTCAGACATACAAAGCAATTATGCAAAACTGTCTTTAAGAAGATATCATTCTCAGGACATTTTTTTTTTTTTTTTGTGAGAGGCAGTATTTCACAAAGATCCTCACCTTTTCTTTGTTATATAATTCAGTGCCACTTACAGTAAATTATATTTGTGCAGTTTCATTATCACATCTATGTAAATTCTGCTGCCCTCCAATAAAGTATCCTCAGACTTTAAGATGCAAAAAGATGTTGCTAAAATAGGGTGTAAGATAAAACAAAGGAAGGGAAGCAAGGTGGTTCCTTTCTCTGCATTGACTGCATGGATGTTAATGAGAGTCATCTCCATGTACAGGTCTAGCATCTAGTTGCTGTATTTATTTCAATTGTTTGGGGTTTTTTCCCAGTGAGAAATCCAAATCCCATTTGTGTTCTGTTATGACACAAACCCCTGAAAATTCAGAATAAATCTATAGATAAAACATCCATGTGCTTTTTAATTGCTCCCTTCCTACTAGCTAAATATTGTGTGATGTTTCAGGGTGAGATATGAACTTCCCAGCTTCATCTCTTTTCCACTCCCGTATTGTCCTAGCTGCCTGCTGTTGACTCCTTGTAGGTCATTTCCAGCAACATAAGCAAGACAAGCAAACAGCAAAATTGCAAGATGCAAATGCCCTTCGTTTTTGGCTTCATGTCAAAAAATAATAAGTTGACAATAACCCTGCCAGAATATGCAGCAAGAGTGACTGAATATTTCTGCCTGTTAGCGTGACAGTGGAAGGGAGCTGGTCACCAGGAAAAGAGAGACAAGCCTGTGTTCCCCTGGATGCTGCAGCATGTGCCTTGTCTCAGGTTTTAAAGGTTTTTCTGAGTAAAGCATAAAGAATTCCACGCAACCAGCAGCTCCTTTTCCCTTCTTCAGCAGAAAAAGCAGGGGGGTAAAAAAAAAAAGAGAAAAAAAGCAGGTGACATATAGTTATATGGAAATAATACTAAGTGAAGCACAACTTGTTTTAGAAAGGTTGCTGTGGGTGTAGGGAAGAAATGCTTTTCTGGGTGATGCTTCTGGTGAAGGTGGGAAGGCAGCTGGGGATCCCCAGGGATGGAACTGAGAACCTAAACCTGCACTGCCAGTCCCCAGCCCCTGCACTGAGCTCTGAAATACCACTCTGGCATCCCATGACCCCCCAAATATCACATAATGGAGTCCTCTGTGTCAGCACCCAGGGTTTTGCACCTTAGGACACACTTGTTGCTTTTGGTCTTGGGTTTGTTTTTACCTCTGTGTTTCCTTCACTATCCCTGTGCATGCAGCTGGTCCAGCTCCAGTGCTGACCTCCCTCAGGATTTTCTACCTTTCCAGGCCTCCACATCTCCAGCCACTCCTCTATAACTGCTCTCCAAATATCACCCCTTCCTCCCATTTCGTTTCTCTCAAAAGTTTAAAAATATTAATACCTTGCATCAGCATCCTTGGAGCCAAAGGGTTTGGAGTGGCTCCTCTGCTGCCCTCCCTTCTGTCCAGAGAGCCAGAGCTTCCCACCCCTGCCAGTCTCTTGGCACCTGGTGTGCACAGAGATTGTTTGCTGTACCACCTGGACACCCTCGTGTGGGAATAGACTAAATAATTGCACAAACCCATGGACCCTTTAGAGGTCAGGATTTAATGATGGTCAACTCAGTGACCATCTCCAGATCTTGAGTTGAAAGTATCAGGATGTTGCTACAACGTTGCATGCAAGAGGAGGAAGCGATGAAGTCTGGCCAGGGAGGGAAGCTTGGCTTCCAGAATTCCTATTATTCCCAGCTAAGCCTATCTCTATTTAGCTGAGGTCCAGCTCCAGCGCCGGACACTCTTTATGTCCAGCCAGGAGGAGACAGTGGAGGAGAATCCTGCACAAGCAGCACTTTGGGAGTTTGTGATAGATGCCGTCTACCTCATTACTGAACAATGTAACTTTATTGTTCCCTCTCTTCTATTGATTTTTATGTCTCCAAAGCATGCTGGTGAACTCTGAAATGAGTATCTGTCAGAGGAGGACTGCTGCTGCTGATCTGCATCTTTGGAGTGAATGTCCATGGATCAAATTCTGGATCATGTCCTGCTGCTGTGTCTGTGGGAGGGGAGGGCTTCCCCCTGGGCTGAGAGTGGTGAGGGTTTGTCCTTCCAGTGCACCCAGCCTGAGAGAGGGATGGACCTACCAGCAGATCCAGTGCACCAGAACCCCTCTGCCAGAAAAAGGCAGTATTTTGGCCAATATCCATGCAATTCAGCACAGACAGACCTTCTCAAACCAGCTTGGCTGAGAGCCTGAGGCTCCATCGATGGGGACTTCACTGTAAACTCCAGCCTGGGCAAGTGCTGAGCCTGGCAGCCCCTTTCATGGCTGAGCACTGGAGGGGATCCCACATCTCCATGACACTCTCCCCCAGACACTCTTTCTTTGGTGTGTGCCCACCCTGCCTGCCACACTAGATTAAATATATGTATTATTTGTTTCCAGTTTGTATATAGCCCTCGAGTGGGGAAGCATTTGCCCTGCAGTCTCTACATATATATCTGTGAACTTCACAAGTAGTTAATATTTTATGCATAATTCATAAAATTATACTACATTTTCTGGGAATAATTAGCTGACTCTGTACCTCTAATGAACTGCAGGTTCAGCTATGACAAATACATTGGGTGACTCCAAGGGATAGTAACACGCAGGCGCCTTTAAGCAAAGTTCAAGCAGCTCCTAAATTAACCAAAGCGAATCCCCGAAGATGCAGTATTTATGCACTGAAGCAAGAAGGGAGGGCTCTCATCTCACCAGTCTCATCAGCCATCACAGCCCAGGCAGCAAGAGAGAGAAAACAAGAGTTATTTACCTTTTTCTAACTGGGAGCTGGGCAGCCCAGGTGAGACTTTCCTCCTTTTCCTTTATTTGGTTTTATTGCGTGGAGTCATCATGGAAGTGATCCCCAGTGTGGAAATGGATGTTATTGGCACTGAGATTTTCAGAGTTAAGTTGCAAATTTTTCTTAAAATTCTGGTCTCAAATGGAGGGATATTAAATTCATTTGAGCTGTTCTGGTTTTTAAAATAGAAACTGAGCAATTTAGTCAAAATGCTTTTTTTCAGAGCAACTCCCCTGCTTCCGCGGATGCAGGGCTGCCCTCTCCCAGGGTTCAACCCCAGCCCCTTTGGGGCTGCCCACTGAGCAAAGCCAGCTCTGCTCTGGCAGTACCATGCACACAGAAGTAGAAAATTTGGGTGATGGGTGAGCAATGCCTTTCTTGACACAGGACACAGACTTTTCCTCTCACCGCTCACTTTCTGGCTGAATAACTGATGCACACGTTGGAGCAAAGCCAGCACCCGGCTGGTGCTCGCTCCCAGGCAGGGACCCTTGTTCTGCTGGCATTCCCTTAGGGCATTAAACACAGAGCAGTGATCCCAAAGCAGGAGAGCATCTTCTGCTGCACTGCTCAGCCAGTGCCACAACCAGGCGGCATCACTCTGCCCGTAGCATCTCTGGGGCACACACTTCTCCTCCCAGCTCCCCAGGTGCTCCTGCTCATGGATGTGGGCAGAAAGAAGCTACTCACTGAAGATGACCACAGAATCCTGGAGATCTAATACACTGCTACCAGTAGTCTAAAATATTAAATTTCCCCTGGACAATGTGCTCCCAAAATGAGTAGTTTGGGCAATCCTATCCCATGGCAGGCAGCCCCACTGCTGGGGCACACAGGTCCACAACCAGTAATTGGCCTTAAGTGGAGGGCTGCAAACTGGTAAGTGTATTAACTTCATGTGTCTCTCTAGACATTTTTTAAAAAATTAGATTTTCAGCTCTGTTGTAGGTACAAAGGAAGCCACAGAGAAAAGCTGTGTGTGTCACGGGGGTGAGCATATTAAGGCAGAGGATGATGACACCTGTCTGGTTGAGTTTAGGCTGACAAAATTCAGCAGAGAGACCTCGGTGGAGGGAAGAGGATGCTCGGGAGAAGCAGTGCTGCGGGGCCCTCCACAGAAGCATACCTCACTTTTTTTAATTAGGTTATATCTTAATTACGAATGCAAGGCTCTTCATTCCTGACAAGTTTTCCATAATCTTAATTTGATCTCATGTCAGAAGGGTACCATCCTCTGATAACCAAGCCCAGCTAAGAGTTTAACTAGAATAATAGCTGATTAAAAGGGGTTAATAGATACACCTCAAACAGAAGTAAATTAACGGGAGACGCTGTCTCTTGGCTAATGGGATCAGAACAGTATTTGTTTAGTTTATGAATGATTAATCTCCCTCTCTCGGCATTCCTCAGATGCTAATTGCACTTAGGGAGCCCGTGTTTGTTTTTACAAGAGTTGGAGGTGGCAGAAGGAAGGCGATGGTTGGCCCAAAGGGGAGTTCATTCACCCGAGTAATGGGCTCTTGGCACAGCCGGGGGGAATACCGGGAAAACCACACTAAACCAGACCTGACCTCGTGTGTGTGAAACTCTTGAATTGGAGACATTATTAAAATAGAATTAAAGATAGTATTGAAGTAATTGAAGATAGTATTGAAGTAATTTGGCGTATACTATGAGAAAATTTGTAAAGAGCAGAATGGCACTGAGTGCCGAGGCTCAACCCACCCTCCTGCCCCGGGGAATTTCCACCGCAGAAATACTTGGGGTTTTTTTCCCCGTGGAAATGCTCCAAACTGATCACAGAAAAGCTAAAGGAAAGGCCAAAGGAGGGAAACCACTTCTCATGGCAACTTTTGCGTATGACAGTTCAAAGCAGGAGAGCAGCAGCATTTGTCAGGAGCGCTGGGAGGGAAGCAGTAATTGCCTGGAAGCAGCCACAGATGCAGGGCTCACTCCAGCTGCTGCTGCATCGCTAAGAGGTAACCAAATCATTTTCCTCTCTACACACTTGTCAGCATTTTAATCCTCCATTATCTTTCTACCTAACAACACAAATGTGCTACCTCAGCCGTACTGTGAATTTACTAGCAAACAAACCATTTCAAACCACAAAAAAAAAAAGGGTTTTCATCCCAGGCTTAGCAAGTATGAGGCATGTGGAAGATCTCCCTGCTTGTTGCAGAGAGGCTGGACTAGGTGACCTTTAAAGGTCCTTTCCAACCCAAGATTTTCTATGATCCCATGATTTTCTAAATAAAGCCCAGCCAAGTGGGGGCCCTGATTCAGCGAGGTACCAGGACTTGTGCTACTAAAGTCAACTGGCACCAACCAGATCAAACTTTCAGCATGTTTGCAAAGGGCTTATTGAATTTGGAGCCTGGAGAAGTAGTTTTTAAAGGCAGGTACTCATCCCAAACACAGTATCCTTGCAGCGATGGGTCAAATTATCTTTGAAGCTGTGGCAGTCATTTGCAGTGATCAAGATTTGGGCTCACCAAATTAATGATCTGTGATAAAGGCCAGTTCTTTGTTCAGTTTAGTTTTAAATGTCCCAGGTGATGGTGGGGTATGACTTTATGGATGATTAGGGATTATTGATGAGAAAATTAATGCAGTGCAGAGGACAGCTGGGATGTTCAGTCCGTGATCATGGTCTTCCAGTCCTTGCCTTTTTCAAGGAATGAATGTTTGAAAGACACAAGTAACAATGGGAAGACCAAGCCAACACCACTTCTGCATGAGACCTGTACTTAAGTTTGGTATGAAGTGAAGTGATGTGAGGGGAATCTCATTTTAATCTCAAAATTCTGCTGTTACCAAAATTGTATGCTAAGAATCGGGATGGTCTTTTACTATTCTCCATAAATAATGTTACTTTGTACTGTTCCCAGGTATTTCATTCATCACTGTATCATATAGAAAGCCTGAGCTGAATAAAACCTTCTGAAAGAAGATGAGGAGACACACTCTGCCTTATAGATTATTTTACGGTTACTGTAGCCATTCGTTTTCTCTGCCTGCTTTACACGAACATGGAAAATAAACCATATACTAGGAGACATGACTTCTCCTTTTTGCCAAAGAGTGTTCAAACAAGTTCCTTATTAATACAGTCACCTAGAAATATTGGTCTTAAAAACAAATTACTGGTTTATTGGCTTTCCGCCTTGATGAGGCTGGGGCAGGTCTAGAAAGGCAGGTTTGGGCTGAGGTCTGACAGGGGGCTCAGAGCAGGGGCAGGGTGCAGGAACAAAGTTGTGAGAGCTTTTGCAGAGTGGGGATCCAGGTTTTGGTTGTTGCTGGAATATGGGAGCAGGTGGAAAGTGGAGAAGTACTGGAGCATCTACGGAACTCCCCCATGCAGCCCCTTCCTGAGCCATTGGATCTCCCAAGCCGCAAGTATTCGTTATCCAAACCACGCTCCAGCTGAGGTCTCCTGAGAGCTTCTGGCAAAATTGCTGGCCACAATGTTTGTAAAGCCAACAAGATGTTTATGAGCCTGGGAAGGATGTCCAGGCATGGCATTCAGCCAACTCTCCTCCACAGGGATTATTGCCTGCCTCTGCCTGTGAAGTGAAGTGGACCTTGTGGCTGCAGGTGTAAGAGGTATAAGCAGATATGGGCAAAGGTATGGAGTGGCTGTGCAAAACAGGACAGAGATTTTGCTAAACTCTTCTTCAAAAACTGTTAAACTCACCCAAGGCAATGTTGGAAGAGTGGGTTAGACATGGTGACAGGTCTGTGGGCAGCAGCTGATCTTTGGGACCCTGTGGATGGCAGCCAGGGGGAAGCCCGGGGCGATGGGCGTTTCTTGTAAGGGACTGGTTGATAAGTGGTGCCCTCCAGCCCTTCCCTCCCATGCTGAAGACCCACGTCTGCAGCCAAAACAATCCTTTGTACAGCCCAGAGCAGCCTCCCAGGCAGCAGTTTGAAAATATTCCGGCTTTTGCAGACGCTTACAGCTGCAGGTAGATGCCTAGTGGGATTTCCAGAGGTGCTGAGGCATGTAAAGCACCTCATTCCCAGTGCAAATGGCACCAGGTGTCTGCCTGCATCATTAGGCACCTAATGGCCTCTGAAACCCTTCTCCTGGGAGCGGGGTGGTTGCCGCCGGCGGCACCTCGGTGCCGAGCTGTGCCGAGCCGGCTGCTCCATGGCACAGCTCCCATGGGAGGCACATCCCTGGGCCCCATCCCAGCACCCTGGGGCCTGGCAAGCCTCTCCTTGCCTCAGTTTCCCCATGCAACAGCTAAATTGTTCCCAAATTCTAAATTGTTCTTCGAGAAACCCTTTGAGATCTCCTGCTGACGAGCCTTGTCAGAGAGTGAGGTGGTACCAAAGGGTTGATTGTTGCAGTTCTTGCTAAAAAAAACCATTTTACCTGCAAACTTACAGCACATGGCACTGACTCCGAAGAACTGGGAGCAGGATTAAAACAACATCCCAGTAGAGGGTGGCAGGAGCTGCCCTTTACCTGTCTGTACTCCCACCATGTCCTTTCACAGAGGGGCTACAAGGTGGGGAAGTTTTCGCTTCTCGTGCAGTGACAAATGGCCTGGCCAGGTAACAAATTCCAGGCTGGAATATGCCTCCTCAGCAACCCAAGGTGTGATTGCAGTGGGCATTACATTAATTCGTGAAATGTCGTTTTTAAATTGGTTTTACAGTTCACTGGGAGTGTGAGGCTTCAGCCTCTATAGCAAGTGCTGCTCACACACCACTGGGGGAAATAGTACTAAAAACTGGTCCCTGCTGCTGACCCACGTGGCTGGGCCGGCAGCATGGAGCAGGGACCAGGTCAGGTGTGAATTAATAAATACATACATTTGTCAGCAAAGAGCACACTGTATGCAAACATGAAAAAATTTACAAGTGTGTGCAGCTTGGTTGCTGAAAACGACTCCTGTTAAATCCTTTGCTCCTGCTCCTGTTGCCTGAATTTCATGTGTGCAATGCTGCAAGATGGGACTTTGTTCCCAAAAGTGCCAGACAGAAACCATGCCCAGGGTAGAAGTAGTGATTAGGGGACGCTGAGCTGCTGTGCCAGAGCAGGGAGGCTGGTTCCCAATGTTATGGGAGCAGTGCCTGCTCTCAGACCAGCTTGAGGGTTCAGCAGGATGCTGCAGGGATCCTAAAGAGCTTGAGGACCTGAATCAAAGCCATAGAAATTCCTTCTGTCTTAGAGGAGTTGAGCACCATTCCTGAACAACCTAGCTGTCATATGAAAGAAATGACCCAAACAGCCCAAACCCCGTGATATATTTATGCATAAACCCTGGAGACTCTCATTAACTCCTCTCTGGTCTGGAGAAAAGGCTCTTTCCCTGCTGAGCTCTGTTAAAGTGCTAATCCAGATCTATGCCATCACCACCTGCTGGACCACAAGTGAGATGGTCCTTGCCATGTCTTGATGTTGAACTCAGTCAGGTTAAAGTGCATTCACAGACCAGATGTGACTGCCAAGCCCATCAGCTTCCTACAGATCTGCATGTTCAACCTGAGATCTGCTGACTTCAGGGATAAAATATATCTCTTACTACCTTGTGCCCCTGTTAGCATGGTGCAAACACCCAGTAGTGATTTCAGGGCAGGAGCTGCCTCCCTTCCCATCATTTTGTCCCAGTGATGGGAAGAGTTACAGCTCCTCCTCACTCCCAGATCCCAAGGTGAGCTTGCTGAGCTGCCAGGCACAAAGAAAGCAAGTAAAGAAAAAAACCCAACCCCCCACAAAAAATAAGAAAGAAACCAAACTCCCTCATGTTTTTCATGTGGTTTTTTTTAATCTGGAAAATTAACTAGAATCTATAAGGCAGAATCCCACCAGGGCAGTAATGGCAGGTCACTTTTCGGAATATAATCACACTTGCAGAGACAAATATCTGCAGCATGTCTGCATGGGCAGTATTCATGCTTGAGAGCCACAAACTTCCTTCAAACCATCCAAAGGTTTTGAGAGACCTTGGCACCAGTCTCCTGATTCCCCCTCGGTTGAGGTTTATTTTATTTTTTTTTTCCTCAATCAGACCCTGCTTTCAGGAATCATTTGCTCTTTATTCTAATATGTCTTTTAACAGGCAGGAGGCTGCACTGATCTCCATGAAATGTGTCTATCATCTTAGTCCAGGCATTTTAATTTACACTGCAGTAGAAAATTTGGCACCCAACATTTTCTGCTTCGAGCCACAATGAAGAGGCTGTTCCAAAGGTTTGACTGTGCTCGTTTCCATCTTCCATTTGTGGGGTGCATGTGTGGAAGAAGGACATCAGAAAGAAAAGCCCCCAACTCCGGGATGACAGTTTTTAATCCCATCAGCCCAGGATTGCATTGCTGCCTTGACTGTCAAATGAGTGTCTGCCTGTCCACAGGAGCTTTGCAGATCACAGGAATATAGATGACCCTAAATATGTGTATATATATCCTAAAGCATTGTCAGAGGCTGCCTCACTCTAAGCCTGGTAGGAAGTATGGGTTTCTTTGCTTGATGAGGTTGCTCTGGTACAGAGGGGCTTCCCAGTACCCTTGGACAGCCTTCAGAGCTGGGTTGAGGAAATCTCTGCTGGAGAGATGGGGTATGGAGTCCCTGGGACCTTTCCCTGTCTTTCCCCTCCACCTCGGAGTGAGCTGCAGGTTGGTGCAGCCCCCGCCAAGCTCCAGGAGCCGCGCAGCGAGGGGACTCCTCTGCTGCTGCAATGCAGGGCTGAGTGCAGGTTGCAGAAAATGAAGGACACACAGACACTGCAGAACCAGGACCGGAGGCTGGAGGGGAGGATCAGAGCCCAGCCCAGTGCTGTGTTCACCTCCCCATCTGTCTGCCTTTGGCTATGTCCATTTTCAGCCAACACCACCCACACCCAGGCAGCCAGCAAAGGGCACCAGCACATTCAGGAGTTGGAGGGGCACTAATGCAACCAGGAATAGGCAGGGCTGATTTGCACTGTCCTACATTGCTTACCTAATGCTTTGGCAAGAAGCTGGAGCCAATTCATCATTGTTTATCCCCAAAACAGCTATTGCCTTTGCCAGATAATGTCTGGGGAGAGCCATCTCTCCTCCCTCCTGGGGCCATTCCTGCTTTGCTTTTCAGGGAGGTAGCACTAATTCTGCTGGGCACAGGGAAAATGCACCGACAGGAACACACTGAGCCAAAACTCTTAAAAACAAACTTTGGAAAAGAGCAAAAAAAAAAGGATTAGAGTAGTTTTCTTTCTCTTTTGTCATGCTTATTTATCACCCCCACTGTTTTCAATATAAAACAAGGAGAGGACAAAAAAGAAGTGAGGAAACAGCAGCCTTTCCATTTCTTTTATTCATGTGAATTGTTCTCATGAATTATGATATTTTTGCTTTGGACAAATTGCCCAAAAGCCGAAGGGGTGAAAGGTCAAAAAGAACTTCTTGGATCAATTTTTCCAAGCAAGAAGCTTTTTTCCTACTCCTCTTTCCTTACCCTAGTCTTGATTCTTGCTGATACCTCGTGGATTCATTTACTTTCTGTACTTTTATTGAGCGAGCCTCCCTGCCATAAACTAGCCCCAGCTCTTTTTTTTTCTACGGACCATCTTCAAAACCAACATAAATGTGAATTTAAAAGATGAACACACCTTCAGAAGATGGAGAGGAAGATAAAAGACAGGGAGTGAAGTCGTGGACGATGTATGTTTGCTATTGCACAGAGAGATGGGGAAACAACCAGCCACGAGGAATAGTGTGAAGAATTGGAGCCAGCTCGGCGGGTCACACGCTGGCAATGCCTCAAGGACAGGAAACAAATGATCAACTGCTGTGTCTGTAATAGGATGGAGGGTAAGGGATGGCGGGCAGGGAGACACGCTCCCGTGGCTGGAGGAGTAGGAGGGAGATGCTGGTGGAGATGTGAAATTCCACCTGCTGGGTTACCCTTCGGAGAACATTATTCCTTCATTTTTTCCTGTCTTGTTTGCTGTCTTGATGGAGTAGCTGAGGTTGTGGGTGTCCACAGAGTGGGAGGGAAAGTAACGGGGAAAAGGATGGGAAAATTGGACAGAAGACCCAAGGAATAAGGACAGGACACAGCTGAGGTTCCTTCTGAAAGTACCTTGGAGTTTCCTGGAAAGCAGGAAGGCTGAGAACAGAAGGGACAGGAGACATTAGATGGGGACACTGCAGTTGGTGCACGGATGACAGGTGTACAGGAACTTCAGTGTTATGGAGCACAAGGGAAGCAATGGAAAGATGGTCAAAAAATAAGCAACAATAAATATTTCAAGACCTGTACCACTTGTGACAGCTGTAACAGGCATATATCAAAAACTCCCACAAACCCTGGAAATTTCATTAAGAAGCCCACAATGCCTGGACACATATGGAATTATGATACACCTCATCCTTTCCTGTGTCAAAATCCTCCAAGCCTCAGCTACCTTAAAAAGTTGTTTATAATAGATACATCTTCCTAATGCTACCATATAGGGTATTTGCAGCTGGATAGATTTGACTGATATAGCACATTCTTTATGGCGATCATTCCTTGATTAAAAAAAATATTTTTTCTGTGTCAGGCTCTTTCTGTCACTGTCGGCCATAAATCAATTTGTCACATAAATGGTAATAAAACAAGAGGTGTTTGTTCTCTTAAACACCACACGGGTGGGGTTTGCAGCACAGTTACAGCCATGCTTGGATGTCCAACTTGGTGGTCCTTGCCCTGATGGTCCCGGGAGGGCAGCACAGCTCCGTGGCACCAGAGGGGGTGTGGGGAAGAGTTGTGGACTCTCCCAAGCATCACTGGTGTCACAAGGGTCACAGCTGTGTCCTGGAACCAGGGACCCTGTAGTGCTCCCTACAGACCTCCCCATACAACCCAGATCCAAACTGAATTGTTTAAGAAACTGGGTGTCCTGTCCTGGGCAATGGTGGTGCAGGGTGTGGGTTGGTACCTGTGAGTGTCTCTGTCTATTTTAATAAGAATAAACCTTTTCTCTTACTGCAATGACTGTCAGAGTCCCACAAAGTGATGCTGAAGCTGCTTCTCCCTTCTGTGTAAAATTATCAGAAATGCTGCTTTGCAGAAAACACTGTTTCTAATAGTGACATTCTTATTTTTAAAGATTTCCTAGCCTGGAAGCACGGGACAAGTCATCTGTGCTGCAGGAACCCAAGTTCCAGCCTGACTCGCTGGCTGTGCATCTGCCACTCCTCACTTTCCGAGCTTCTCCAATTTCAGCCTGGCATCCCTGATCGTAAGTCTACTTAACCATTTTAATAGCACTAAATGGAGTCTGTGTTACTGCCCTTATCTGCTCTCTATGTCTTCCGGGTCATACATGCTTAGTTTACTGTCAGAGACAAGTTTTTACTGCTGTCAGCACTGCAGCGTGCGGTACCTGCAGAGCAGCAGGCTGCGGGCTCTGCGCTGCGTCCTCGCTGGCAAGAAAATTACCACCCACAATCTGATTCCCCAACATTTGTCTTGTGGTTTCTTAATTGGTACTACCAAGGAAATGCTGGAGGGGGAAAAAAAAAAAAAAAAGAAAGAAAATAAGCTACGTGGTGCAAAAGAAAAGGTGATGTTATCTATTTACAATCCTTTTGTGCAGAGGTAATAATAATTAGCATAGCAACAATGACTAATAATTAGAATTGCCTACATTAAGTTAAGGATATGATTTTGTTTTCCTTTGTGCAGATGCAAATCTGGGCTCGTTTTCCTCTTGTCAACAGGGGAAAAAAGTGTGAGAGGAGAATAAGTCCATAAGCAGGGAAAATGTATTTAGCTGGGCATATGCAGAGGCTCTGGTTATCCCCAGACCTTTGCCTACTACTGGCAGGGTACCCCCCAGCACACACCCGGGTTCCCATGCAGGATGCTGGGGCTGTACGTGTCCACTCCACCTGTATTTGCCCCCTGGAAAACCCGGTCAGTTGTCTTTAAAAACATATCCAGCAGAACAATGCAAGTGAAGATGATAAAAGATGCAGAAAAGATGCACACGTGGCTTCATTTTCACCCCCCTTCACTCCGAGCCCTGCAGGTTGGATCTGCAGTACAGGCAGCTCAAGAAAATCTTTGTCAAATTAATAGATTTAAAAGTAGAAAACCCCAGCTGAGAGTCCGGGCACGCTTCTGAGATCACCTACTCGGGTTCTGCACCAGCAGCACTGATGGAATTACTTTTACTTTACACCAGCATAAATAAAAGCAAGATCAGTTCCACTATCTGGAAGGTAAGGATGAAGTTTTACAGCCTCCTTTTTCCTTATCACACCCGGACTTTTTAATACCTTGGAAGTATAATGAGCAAGGTTGTGCCAATGCCTCGCTCTTCGAGCTTGTAGGCACTGCTTGTGTGTGGGCTCTCATCCCTTTTTCCTCTAGAAATTCGGGATGCAAGCAGCACTGGAGCTGGATAAATGATTAGTTGTTTATGAACAGATCATTTATTAAATCCTGTTGGCTAAAGTAATTCCTGCCAGTGTGAAGGCACAACAAACTGAAAATGAATAATCTCTCCTGCAATTCGCAGGGGCGAGGGACCACACTCCCTGCATGCTCTGTTACTATATTTAGCACAGATACAGTAAGTGCATTCCTATATGGAACTGCTCTCCCCAGAGATCACTTTTTAAGCCAGGAATGGCTGCAGAGCAGTTGGATCTCTGTGGATGTGTTACTTGGGTTGGTTCTGCTGCAGGATGCCCGTGGTGAGCACAGAGTTACTGTAAACTGAAACCTGGGGTGCAGAATTGGAGCCCATGAGCTGGGATAAATCAAATGTAACAGCTGTGACTTACACCAGCGGTCACTCCAGCTCTGGAGTTATCTAGTTACAAGCACGTTGCTTCTGCTTCATCCAACCCTGGGCCTTAATATAACTTTAAAATCCTTGTCAAATGAACTTTGCATTTTATTTCCTTGGACTGTGAAAAAATACATTGCTGTATCGTGCTCTGGGATAGGGACAGAGACAGCTATTTATATCATTTCCAGCAAAACACCCTATGAAACATAAAGTAAACTGGAAAATCAATAATTATTATTACAGTGTCTCTGGGTCTCTGGTGTGGGGGGCACTGCACATCCTTGCTTCAGGATCTGGCCCCACTTGGAGCATATAGAGCCAGGATGCAGTGTGGGAAGGAAAGGAAAAAACAGGGAAACTGAGGCAGAGACCTATTTCTAAAGAGAATTTTATGGCACAGCAAAACATCTCTATCCTCACTGCCCAAGGCCCCTGGCAGGGAATGAAGGTGTCCCAGCCTGATGGGAGCATTTCTGCAGCAGCACAAGAGGCACATGGCCAGTGCAAAGCACTGTGGGGCTAATGTTTTGGGTGATGTGTGTTTGTGGCAGTGATATAAACTGCTCAGATGATGCAGCTGTGCCCCAGATCATTTTAGGACAGGTTTTTGTGCCATGCTGTCCTAGGTTTAACTCCCCTGATAGGACATCCCCCTCCTCCATCCTCAGAGCCTGCGGGCAGGGGAAAGCAAGGAGGCCTCGTGCTCCTTCTAGCAGGATGCACATCCCCTGGAGGGGCTGAACCCCCACTGTGATAACTTGGGCTGGTTTTATCAAGGTGAGCTTGCTGTGCCACACCAGTAGAAAACACCCTGACAGATAGACCACAGATCCCATTGAGGGAGGAAAGGAGGCACGGACTGGGAGCTGACTGGGACAGCAATTGGCACTGCTCTGACTGCACTAATGCTTATCATGCTCTAAAACCACTTATCTATGGAACTCACTCCACTACCCAAGCACCTTTTGTGCAAAAGAAATCACTGGGTTGAAATCCCAAGAGAATTTCAAAGCCTGTGGCACTTGCACACCTCCTTTAGAACAACCTTCTCTATTCTGGGGGTAAGTAGTGCAGGAAAAATCCCACTGTCATTTTTATTCTTGCCCATCCAGCACCGATTTCCTCACCATAGCAGTGGGCTCAGAAAGGGAGGTGAACTCAATGGTGGTGAGTCCATCCTCTTCCCTCCCTCCTTCCCCTGCATTCCTGGTGCATCACAGAGCACAGAAGGCGCTGGGGTGTGTGAGCCACCCCTTTGCCTGGCTTTATTTTTAGTGTGTGCACAGAAGGCAGATAATGGCGATTGATGTGCTGTTTCCTTCAGGTTTAGGTTTCCTGTCAGCTGAGCCACAGATAAACCATAAACACGAAGAACAAACAAACAATTAGCCTCCCTCAGACCCAGGCGCACAGACACTCCGCTAAGGTTTATAGCCATTTTCCAGCTTTACTGCTGAGATAAATCTTTCACCACCCACTGCCCAGCCAACCCCAATACAAAAAAGTTGGTTGTTTTGTTTGTTTGTGGTTTTTTTTTTTACTGTAGGTATTTGATTTTTATATTTAGGAAACATTAAAAACAAGGGTGCAGACAGATAGGTGGGGACTGACATGTAAATTATACATTGATCCAGAGGATGTGCTGGCTTAATTATTCCTGGTGTGGGACCAGATGAGAGGCAGAACAAACTCTGAGCTGTGGTTTCCATCACTGCTAGACCTCTATTTGCAGCATCCTTTGTCCCCACACATCCACCATCACCCTGTTTGCACATCAGTGGGTGCATGAGGCCAATGGATGCTGCCTTCCACAATCCCCATCATCTGCTTTATTACCCACATTTATTTTTTGAACTGACGAAAATGAAGATAAATCTGTTTGTTTTCCATCCTGCATTTCTATTTAGCCCCCAGGTAGGATTTTTGGTCACTGAGTAGAAAAACCCTTTGTGGTATCACTGGTGCATCACTGGCATAAAAGGCTGATTCAGGTTTGGTGCTAAATTTCCCATAGCCTTTTTTTTTTTTTCCATATGACTGTGAATTTTGTCAAAACTTTGTGTGGCAGTTTCATTTTGTGTCTTTATTGTCCAGCGAGGGAGAGCTGGGAGTGCTAAATTAATTTCCGTGGTGAGACCAATAAATTCAGTTCTCCTGCTGTAAAAGATACATTAATTTTGCTACATTCCCATTTTTAACAGGCACAAAGCCACCTGGATAAATACAGGTTGCACAGAGAGTGCAGCCATGGACCTGGACACAGAGACTGTCAGCTAAAATAAATAAATCAGATGTTAAGAAAACAGTGTATGCAGAGAAACTTCACTTTCTTTTTACTTTGGATTTTACCATTTTTTTTAGTGTGAGATGGGGGAAAATGGCAGGCTCCAATAATCTCATCTACCATAAAGACGTGAAAACGAGATAAAGAGCATCTTCTCGGTTTAAAATATTTAGAGATTTTAATGTTTAATGTCAAATATGTTGGTTCTGATAAACAGAATAAAGGAAGTATTAATTCCACACCCTGTGCACTTGGACACAGGGCTATTCCCTCATTATAGCTTCACTGCCAGTGGACAAACCTGCCAGTGGATCATTTTTAATGGACCTTTTCAGGGATAAGCAAGCATCCCTGGGGCCTGAACCCTGTTTTCTGCAACAGTTCAGGCAACAGACTTTCTGTTGAACAGCAGAAGTTGGCTGGAGATCACCAATCTGACTGTGAGAGAACCCAGCCAAGCCTTTGAATGTGACTGGATTGACTACACAGGGAGCACGAGCAATTTGTGTTTGGTGTGTGGCTTGGTGTTCCCCCGGCATTCCCTGCTAAGAGCTGGGGGAAACTGGTGACACCAACATTGGCAGCTGAGACACACTGACCCACAGGCAGAGGTGTTTGCTAGAGAGAAGACACAGATAAGACCCAGTTTGGTTCTAGTCACATTCTGGGACTGTGCAATCAGCCAGTTCTGCAGGCAGCACTGGCCAGAATTAAGACACAATTCTGTAGGGGAGAATCATCATTTAATGGGCTCATTGCAGAACCTTCCTTTATGCTAGAAGTGGAAAGCAGCAATCTCAAACTAGTGGCTGCCGAGGCACATGTCCCTCCAAGGTCACCCAGCTCTGGATTTGGCCGAGGTTCTCAGAAGGTGCTAATTTTACCATAGTTTTTTGAGCCCATTTCTGGTCTGGAGGTGATCTTGTTATCGTGCATTCAGAAGTCAATCAAATATACATTGAACAACTTTTTGGATGAATAGTTGGATGGTTCTTTACTTCCTGAGTCTGAAAATCAAGCCCATAGGTCTCCAGAGGCTGGCTGAAGTGAGGACAGTCAGTGATGCCAAATGATGTCTGAAAGAGCTCCATGTCCACAAGAACCCTGCTCACGGTAACGCGTTCCCATTTCTTAGACGGATCTCTGTCCTGTGCTGTCTAGCCAGCGCATAGATTGCCTGCCAAATTCTCCTTGCTGTGCTATTACCTCATCCCTCTGACACACTGCCTGTCCAATTTCACCATTTTTGCTGCCCTGTCTCTGAGACAAGGACTTTGCATCCCTTGCAGCTCTGCATTGTCCCCTCTCCCAACCCAAACACTTGGGCCACCAGAAGTTCTTCAGTGATTTCTCTGCAGACACCCCAGGGACTATATTTTTGTGTCAGTCTTGGCTGGTTTAGCGTAGGTAGAGTGATGGGGGGGGCACTGCCAGGCCATGTCAAATGCACTGTGAGAAAATCTACAGGACAGAAGGTGCAGCCACATTTCTTTAAAGCTCAGCACATCCCTCGCACTGACAAGAAGGAAAAAAAAAAAAGGAGGGAAGTCAAGAATAAAACCTACAGACCCACTAGTCTTTGTGTGGCAGAGCAAACATCCGAGGCAGTGCAGGTAGATCAGCATGTAAATGAGGCTGGCAAAGCTCTAACGAGAAAAAGTTACCACCAAGTTTCCCGATGCAGCCCCAAGGCTACGAGGAGCATTTCACTCCACACAAGCATCCGGTGCTCAGGCACAAACTGCGCTTGCAAGGCACAGAATAAAAAGGGCAATTTAAGACAAGGGTGGCTGTAAGTAGCAGATGAGAAAACACAATAAAAAGGAAGATTTCTTACTCTGCAAGTGAGTCCATTTACTTCAAAGGTACTACATTTCTTTGATACAATAACATAACGTTTTTATTGGGGACTAATTGAGCCAGTGATATAATTACGACAGTAAATTAAGGCCTGAAGTATACTTTGAATTTAGGAATAAATTCGTAAATACTTCCTTATCAGTGGCATGTAGGAAAACGACCAGACTGATTTAGCAAGGAGGGATCCTTACACACTGGCCAGCTCAGGAAAATGATGAGCCCTTTTTCCACATAAAAATGAGTGATACATTAACTGCTTTGACTGCAGCCTTTTAGTCATTGCTTGCTGCAATCACTTTTACTAGTGGGTTAATAAAATTTAATTAATAGTTAATTAAGGCTTACAATCAAGCATACCCATTTTTGATTACTTTATCATCACAGTGTTTACATCAAGGTGCAAAGCACAGCCAAAAATTCATCTGTCTCTGAGTGTTGCTCTCTGCAAGTCAGAAGTGGTTTGCAGGCCTGGGTTCAAACCTGCCAGAGATCGGCTGCCTTTTGCAGAGGTGCATGTACCTGCAGCCTCCAGCTCCCAGAGGGCTCTTGGATCTCCATGCTGAGACAGAGACCTTGTCTCTGCACCCAAAAACAGAACTGACCCTCACTGTTTCCAAAACTGTGTCTTTTCCAACTCACCAGCAAACCAGGCAAGCAAGGGAGAAAAGCTGCATTGCTTTTTAGCCTTGAGAAGCAGAAAGAGGTGGTCAGAAAAGATCTTCTTGGAAGGACAAGATGCATCTCTGTCCTTTGCTTGCAAGTCTGAAGCAGAGCTCCTTAAGCCCCCTGCATTTCTGCAGTCTGACTTCCCATGTTGGTTTCAGCCAGGCCAGTCTGAACCAGATACTGCTCAGGAAAACAAAAAGACAAACATCAAAGGGCCAGAAATGCTCTCAGTCAGTTCATCCTTTCCCCATCACTATGCAGGCAACTACTGTCTGGGTATCCTTAAATTAGATTAATAAATTCAACTCCAGTTCCTCAACTGGAGCAAGTTTTTGCAGTAGAATGATAGTCTGAGTGTCTACTGTGTTGAAGGAAGCTTCAACCATGTGTACACCCAGCAGAAACTGGATATTAGAAAGGAGAAAAACCCTTGAATAATGTGTTTAATGCAGAAAATGCCATCGAACTGTATTTTATGGACGTGTATCCCTCAGAAACTGCTGACTTCTCTTTTATTATATTTAGCAATACAAATAGCTGAGGACTGTGTTTGGGCTCATTGCAGATAAAGTGCTGGAAAGATAGTCGTGGAGTGAAGGGACATTTATTTCTCTTACTGAGACCAGCACTGTGCTGCCACAGCTGGCAAATCTTATCTCTAAGGCTTTTCTTGGGAATAAAGCATTTAGCCTTTGTAGCTGGGTCTTGTTACAAGGAGCAGAAGAGAAGATTCAATTATGTGCCCCGGCACGGGGAGAGGGAACGAGCAACAACTGAGTGCTGATGCAAAGGGAAGAAAGTCATGCAGCAATCACTGATGCCCTGAGCTGCACACAGGAGACCTGACTGACTGCAACAGCGTGATTCCAGAGAGAGAAAGAAAGAGGAGAGCCCAGAGTGCCCTCCAAGACAGGCCTGATCTTGGGAGTGGGTTGCCTGCAGATGTGCTGCTGCCTGCTATCAAGATCTCTCTAGTGTTTCTCCTTGGAAGGGGTTACAGATAGAGAGATACTCCTCTCCCCAGAGATCCCCCTAGGAAACAAAAGCAAGAGCTCAATGAACCTCCCTTCCTCAATGCAGCACAGTCTTTGACTTTATTATTGTTATTGCTACAGGAATTATTGATATCCTTGCTATATCCTTCCTAACCTTGTCTCAAAACCAGCCAAGACCAGGGGATGATATTGCACGAGTGCAGCCCATTAGGCAGTTCTACACTCTTACAGATGGACCTGACAGTATTAAAACCTGGCCAGATTTGGCCCAATATGTTGCCAATCCCTCACTGGGCTGGAAACCTGCTCAGAGGACAGCGTTTGCTCCGAGCTGCCAGCGTGCCCCACGCCTGCTGAGCCTCACCTCCACGCCCAGGCAGCCACCGGCACATCCAAGAGCAGGGCAACCTGCTGGGTTTTCATCAAAGGCTCATTTATCTCTCGTGAAAGTACATGACGTATCAAATGTTTTGCCTTGATTAATGATGCTAATTAAGCTAATGGATTTGAGTAATTTTACAATTGATATTTTTATGTAATTTTGTTTTTGCTCCGCGGTAGCCAGGACTAACTGCCCTGTCAGCTTCTCTCCGTCATGTTCAACATTATGCACAGACATCATCTTTGAGGTCATATAAATAAACAAAGCAAGAAAGCTCTTCAGATTTGTCTCAGCCCTCTCCGTGCCACCCGCTGCACATTCCCAGGGTGTGCAACAAAGCAGATTTCAAGAGCGGAGAGTAGAATCACCGAAAGCAACATCCCAGCAAAGAAAAAGATTGGATTTGGGGGGTCAAGATGTTAGATTTGGCTTCTAGAAACCCAAATCCTCACTCCAAATCTACTATGAGTTCTCTGGGAGCCATCAGGAAGCTAATCAGTTCTCCACTGGTAAATTGGATAAACCAGTAGGATGTTGGCTTGCTGGGGCAGAGGCTGCAAACACAAATACAAAATTCTGGACTTGATGGTCCTAAGCGTATTTCCCAATCTAAATGATTCTATGATTCAATAATATAGTACTGATGTGGAAGAGAGAGGGATGCTGAGCTAAATTTGGGCCCTGAAGGTGATGCTGTAACACCAGCTGCACACTTGAGGTACAGACCACGTAGATCAGGTGGTGCTGCAAGGAGAAGCTCTGAGTGGCACAAACACCCTGTTCACACCCAGGAGCAAAGGGCAAGAACTGGGCACACAGTTTCCTCGGTGCAGTACTGCACACACTGAAGAGGCTTTGAAAACCCTGGCAGTTTTATGTAGTGCCTGAATCCCCACAGGTGGAATTTGTGGGTCTTTATTTGTTTACAGGACACCATCAAACAGAGAGCCATGTAACTACTGACCATGTAATTACACTGTAAGGCAAGTTCCACATGTTGACAGGGTAAATAAAATACCAGGTTATTTTTTCCTGTCTGCAAGGGAGAGGGTTATCCTGAGATCTTACAGCTGCAAATTATGTAGTAATTATGGCTTCAATAACCAGGCAACTTCCAATATCTTTACTGAGTGATTGCCAGAGAGACTGTTATATACTAGGGATACATGCATCATGGATACTGGAGAATGACCTAGCAACTCCAAGCACCAATCCCACCAATTCATTTTCCACTTTCATCCAGTGTATTTTTAAGCACCCCAAAGGATGGTTTCCACAACCATGCCTTGGAGATGCTGCTGCCCATCAGGAGGAGAAATGCTGCCCTTCATCCCTGTGCCTGTATTTATGCCCCACACTCCTCACTGCTGAAAACTACCCCGGCCCCTGGATCACCCTGCTGAGAGTGCCTTAGTCTGATGGCTTTGAAGGAGCCAAGCAAGGAGCCAAGAGTGAGAAAATCTCTGTGGAGCCTCACTCAACACCCTGCTAAAGCAATAATTACCTATGCAGGGTTCCAGCTCAGCTGATAGCACCGGGCACTATCTGTAAGCCTAAATCTTGACCAAACTTAGATAAATGTGTAATATCTCATGCTGAGCATTCTTGCAAGTGGCATACCTGGAAAATGAGAAGGCTGTGTGGGTGAGAAAAAGCAATGAATAATGATTTGGGGGGTTTCATGCACTTTAGGTTTTGTGTTTGAACTGAAAGAGTGTTTGATTACTCGTATGTTTAGTGAACCCAGAAACCAGGTCAATGGGTCGGCAAGTAAATAACTAAGAGGCATTTGGGTGTGTGCCCTGCTCTGCATGAGGGCTCAGAGGAAGGAGGCAGGAGTGAAAGCTTTGGATCTGTCAGAACTGCAGCAAAATTGTACTCTGGGATAGAGTCCATATTGCTTGGAGAGCCCAGTCCCTTTCCCAAGGGAGATGCCCACCGGCAGTGCAGCATCTGGGGGGCCCTGGCGTTTATGGGGTGTCCAGATTTCACACCTGTTAGATGAAGTAAGTCTCTACCTTGGCAGATGGTCCATGGCCAGGTCTCTGCTGGAGCTGAATAAGCTGTACCTGAACTACTGCCCTGGGGTATCACACAACATCAGACCTATTTCCTGAGCATGTGCCACTTTTCTAGGAGAAAAGCCACGTACTTTCCCTTAAACTATACAGCCCTTTAATTCAATTTTTAATTATTATTCCTTATCATGCTCAGTGTGTTTCTGCTGCACTTAAGAAGCTGTCTCTTGTGGTTAATTTAACACCTGCAAATTCCCAAAGCTGTTAACCTAAATCTAGTGGATAAAATCTTTGCCATACATTTAAAAGATCACCAGGTCAGGTCTACTTGGGGCTGAACTTTCATTACTAAGCACCTAAGTATCTATTTCACTTCTTCTATACAGTAGACCACTATAGGCTTTATAGTTGTTTATCATCATTATTGGAGATATTGTGCAGTTGACTGAAATGTTATGCAACAGAACAAAATCTCAGAAGTGAGAGCTTTTGGGAATATTTCTTTGCCATGCCCTGCCTGAGAAAGACAAATATTGATTCAGAGACTTTGGGTACATTGATTATCCTTTTAGGGAAAACATGATAGCATTAATAAATCTTGGAATTTTGCTTTTATGTTCCTGAGAGTCTGTATTCTCAGCATAGTCACATGCTGAATAACTGATTAGGGCCTCTTTCATCTGTTTTGGGGTTTTCCCTTTAACACTACAGTGCCAGCTCCGTTGAAATGAATGTGAGCCTTTTTGCTGCCACTGTGTGAAGTCCTACCTTTCCCCCTAAGCACATGTACAACAGAGAAAGGGTCACTAATCTTGGCTCATAAACCTTTTTCAAATGACAAGCTATTACTTCCCTGGCCTGTAAGAAGTAAGGCTTGGCTGCCCTTTTTCTTAAAAATGGAGGGGGAAAGAAAAACCTTGAGGGGGAAACCACAGCCAAGCATTTCAGACGATTTTGGATTAAAAGAGAAGAGAATTTCAGTGTCAAGGCCACCACTAATCAAAAATTTCTTGCCATCATCCTCTTCAATCAAACTAAAGAACTGTTAGTTTGATTGTTTCAGAAGATCCTGTGTGTCCTGCTAAGTGACTGAGGAGATCCAACATTGCTGGTAACCTGAGAGCAGGAACTGTGAGCTCCCATCACAGACCAGAGGAGTGATCTGACCTCCTCCCCATGAAATGTCAGATCAACATGCCCTAGACCATAGCTGGCCAAGAGATCCAGCACACCAAAAGCTCACAGGCAAAAAAACCCTCAACATAACAGCTCAGAAACCTACTCCCACCTTCCCTGAGGGTATGGAAAGTAGATGATGGGTCAAAAGGGTCAGGAGGAGGCTTTGATGTCTGCTGGCAATGGCCCTAAAGCAGTGGCTGTTTTTCCTTGGATGAGGACCAAGCAGAACAACCATCACTGTAGCAAATTATGCTGCTCCCCTTGAGCCTATAGGAAATCTTTCCGAGGACATCTATGACCCCAAAAGATCAATGGCAGGTCAGATACCACTCAGAAACATATATGATATTGGCACCTTCCTGGCACTGTGCTCCAAGAAAAACCACTCTTGGCCAATTCCTCCTGAAGACAAGGCAGCTAATCTGGGCTCATAAATCACAGATTGCAGGGAATCACATCAGAGGACTGGACTTGCAGTTCGTTCTTATCAGTGTTTCTCAGGTCTTTGCTCGCTGTCAATAGTCCTGCACTTGATGTGGCAGAAGGCATTATAATACAGCTGTAATTACAGTCCTCTCATTTTGGAGGCTCCTCAGCAGTTATAAACGTGTGTTTAAATCAAAGGAATTGTGCTGAGATGCAGCTGATGAGGATCTGCCCTTCGGTTTTAGAGGCACCACTTATAATTTGATTCAATCATTTTCCTGCAGGGGAGCAACGTGGCAAACTATCTGCACACAGATGAGAAGCAAACAGTATTTTCCCAGTTCTGACCAGACTTAAGCATATTGATGTAAAGCAAGGGCAAGTTAGGAGGTACAGCCCAACACAACTGTGCCACCTTCCCACCAGAGCACAAAGCACAGCCCTACTCATGTTTTCTTGCTATATGTGGCATATTATTAAATCAGAAAGCAAATAGGAGATATTTCATAATACATTTGATACATTTGTCCTCTAAGGAAGTGGGAAAAGGAAGCTGCCAGGACAAAATTCAGACTTGTCTCCTTGTGTCCTACAGAAAGCTGCTTGGATGCTGTGGTTAAATGCAGGGAAGGAGTGGTACTTGCTGCGTCCCCAAAAATCTTTCTGTCCAAAAAAACCTCTGATTTGCAAGCTGTCAGTACTGGGGCCAGGCTGGCAGCTGGGGTGACTCTGTGTGATGCCACCATGCCCGTTACAATTGGGAAAATGCCTCACAGAGGATAACTCAGCCCCCATGAACTCAGCTGCCCTTCCCCAGCGTTTGCTCTATCCTGGCGAGGAAGGAAACTGAGAGCACTTTCTGGTGAGAGCAGCGAGCTTGACAGGCTCATAAATATCACACTGCATACCCTTTCCTTTCTGTCCTTTGAAAGAAAAGACTGACACCAAGGAAGCATTTGATCACGTTGGATTTGTGCCATTTTGCGGCTTACTTCAGTGAGCTGAAAGCAAGAGCTGGGAGCAGCAGAGACTGGGGAATTTCATGGGTGCAGCGGGGTTGTTGGTGGAGAGAAAGGGCAGCCAGGACCTGTGTCAGGTATCAGTGGCCCCATCGGTGCCTGTTCAGCAGCTGAGGACAGAAGGGAGCAGCGCAGGGCTCGGTGCTGCGGTTGCCTCAGTCTGGAGATCCCAGTGCTGGTGCATGTGGCTCCTGGTCATGCTCTCTGGTGACTTTAAGTGACTTTAAGTGAGGGGAGACAAGAACACATGTAACAGGGGTGAATAGTGTTTTAAAGCCACCCCACTGTATCTACAACACAAAGAACATTTGTTCTCCAGCTACACCTCTGTGTTGCACGCAATGCAAGGCAACATGGATTGGGTTTATCCCAGTGGCACTGGTCTTTGCCATGTGTAACACATTTCCAGCCCCATTTTGACACAATGTATAGCTACACTTGAGAGGGATGAATGCAGAAACAGCTCTTTGCTTGCTTGTAAACTAGTAAAAGGTGGTGTTTTGCTTTTTATAAAAAGAGCCAGGTCAGCTCTAACAATGAAACTAAACTCTATATCTCATTTCTCATTTTCAGGGTTTATGGCTATAAATTTTAGCTTTTAACATGATCTCTAGTTGGGACAGATTGGCCTTTTGAAAGCCATTCTTGCTCTCACTTTGGAGCTCTGTTTCACCCTAAGATATGGGCTCTTAGTTTGCAAATGCAGTGTAAATTTATAGTGCTATGTAGAAGAGAATAAATGAGTCTTTATACTGGGTCCTTGGATTTTTTACAGCTCCTATGAATAAAATACAAAGAGACTTGAAAGGCTTTATTAAATAAGAAGGTGGGTGTCCTGAGAATGATCAGTTACAGGCATTGTGCCGGTGTTGCGAATTGTTGGTTTTAAAGTCTTTGGGGCAATCTATAGTTGATCCAAACAATAAAACCTTTGCAGGCTTCAGGGAGCTCTGACAGCCCTCACCAGCTGGGGATCTGTCCTGCATTTCCAATGAGGATTAATATGGTGCTGTGTTTTTGTCTGTGCTTCATTGAGGGGATGTCCCCTAACAACCCAAGAGAGAGGGAAAATCAATTTTTGTGTGACCAATTGCTTGGTGTGTGAATGCAGCATCGTGACCCTGCTGGATCTGCTGGGGCTGCTCCTTGTGTTGGACTAGAAACAGGTTTGTATGCAGTAACCCTGGAATGTGCCAACGGTGAGCCACTGCCTCTCCAGGATCTTGGAATGGAATAGGGAAGCTTTTTACCCTTTCAAAGGGTCTAGCTCACCTTGTTTCCTTTCCAGCTGAGAGCAACTTTGCCTATGAAGCTGGTTCTGGAGGACAAAGCCTCAGCCTGGGGCTAATCCTGAGGTCAAGCCCTGGCAGCCTGTTTGCTTGTTGCCTGCACCATAGCACAGCCTCCAGTGTGCTGTTTTCTCCTTTGACTTCTTTTTTTGTGCAAGGAGAAACCATTTTTTCCCTTTTCTTTCTCAACTGATATCATTAGTTGGAAAAATATTGGTTGCCCCAGCACTAGTCTGGAGCTGGGTGTCCCCACACCCCTGCCAATGCAGCACAGTGACAAATCCAGCCCAGCAGCTCACTCCAGTGTGGAGCTGAATATCCTTCCTGGCATATCCTGGGAGCCCCACATGGGATGGGATAGGATGGGATGCAGCAGGGTTCCCCACTGCCCTCCAGCTTGCCAGGTGCTGCAGGACTGCATGTCAATGAGACTCTCTCCTGGCTCCTGCAGCTCAGAGCACAGAGCAGCTTTTAATTACCCACGGAAGGAGAGAGCTCCACAGCTATCCCATACTAATGATGACCGAGTGTCATTCTCCACACCACCTTCCTCTGTGTTTGAACCTATGGGCATATATGGAGAGGAGAAAGTGGGAGAGAGGAATATATACCTGGTGTATATTGCATAGGTGTATAAACATATATGTCTGTGTATAAATGTATCATACAGATATACATCAAACATCTGTTGGCTGTTGTGTCTGACAGGGCAATGACACAATCAAATGGCAAGAAGAACTAGCAACAGTAAATGAATTTGGTCATATTTACCACCAAAAAAATACTTTTCATTGCTAGATGTGGAAATACCATCCAAAGAGTTCATTGACTCCTCCCACACCTTTTTTTTTAAGAAGGAAACTGAAGAACTGAGTGATAAAATAACTTTTCAAACATAGTATCATGATTGACAGGGACATGTCTTTCATGCAGTCACTCTTCTTTCTTGCTAGGAAAATCCCAAACTAAGCTCTTCCTTACTGTGTTTACTTTCTTGTTCACATATACTAAAGGGTTTTTTTGTATTTTTCACATTATCACTTGCTAAATATATCACAGCCCATCATTTACTTTGCTCTGCAGCTCCAAGACCTCCACATGCCTTTCTCTCCTCACAAAATGAATCGCTGGCTCAAATATTTAAATATAAAAAAAATACCACCATACAGTATACAAGCAATTTGTTATCACAGTGTGCAAACAAGGTAGAGAGGGGAATATGCTAAAGTAAATTTTATGTATAGCTACTGTGTAAATTTGCTTATTTCCCAAGAGTTGTATTGTCACTATTAATCGTAATAGCGTTTCTAATATGGCATATTTCCAATATTTTCTCCTTAATTAGGATTCTGATCGTACAATCCCATTTCATTCCTGTT
Source organism: Pachyramphus minor (assembly GCA_013397135.1). Classification (NCBI taxonomy): domain Eukaryota; kingdom Metazoa; phylum Chordata; class Aves; order Passeriformes; family Tyrannidae; genus Pachyramphus; species Pachyramphus minor. The sequence goes on along the minus strand of VYXB01004989.1, from coordinate 1,231,213 downwards.
GTGCTTCCCTTTGGTTTTCTGAAACCTGCCCAGCTCTTGTGTGAAGGGTCATAGTTGGTGGCACAAGGGAGGAGCAGGCAGGGGCTCCCCAGCCCACTGTGTCTGTCTGAGCCCCTGAGCACCCTGTGCCCACCACACCATCCAAGGACAGTCAATGTGTCCTTCACATCCCTTCTGTATGTAGAGCCCACAGGCAGCTCCATGTTTGCAGAAACGAGCCCCAGCCCTTCTTTCTAACCACAGGCAACTGAGCAGGAGGTCTCCTTGGGCTGAAGGGATGTGCTGTTGTGTGCACCTTGCTGTTTGTTAAAATATACAGTTGTGAACAGGTCAAGGGGAGAATAAGATGGTTTGGAGAGCAGCACTAGAGTGATGTAGGAAGAAAGGGAATAAGATCATTTCCAAGTAGGCTCGGCTGTGTGGAGTGTCCTTGACTGTGACTGTGAAGGGTTTCTGACAGCGCTGATGTAGCGCAGCTGTTCCCACGGGCAGGAGCCTGGGGACTGCTGCTCCAGGTGAGCTCCACAGGCCAGGGCAGGTCAGGGACTCTGTGAACAATGTGTTTGCAAGAGCCATCCACCTAAACGATGAGCAAACTACTATCTTTAACTGCTTTAAAGAGCAATTTCCATGTTTATATACACATGGCTTAATACAGGCTGTCCTTACCTCTGCTAAATTCTGCTACTGTGGTTCTGTGAGACCCTGACTCACTTCAGGCTTTGCTATTTCAAACACACAAACACAAACATACACTTACAAAAAGAATCATCCTTACACACAGCTCATACAAAGCACATGTGCCTTCCTGCTGCCAGAGTCAGATACAGGATGCTGATGCTGTGTCACTGGAGGTTTTTCCATGGGAAATGCAAGCAGATCAATAAGACCCAGATGAAAGGAGAAGCAGGGGAAGACAACAAATAGCTATAAGAGCTATAAGAGACATAAAAAAAAAAAATAAATCTGTTTTTGTGTAAAAGCTAAAGTAAATGCTACAGGGAAACCTCACATATTCTCCTGGTGGGAGTGTGATATTTTGTAATAAGCTTGGTGAGCTCCTGCTCTGTGGTCTAAAGCAAAACCTTTAACCTCCTCTACCTCTGCTTCCTCAGCATAAAAGGAGAACACCAACTTATCCTACCTTGCAATATGCTTCAAATGTCATGGAAGAGGCACATAAAGGAGCTTCTTGTATCCCCATGAGATGAGAAGGGCAGGGCAAAAGAACTTCATACATCATGGATCAGGAGAGATCCTCTGACTTCAGCGGAGCATCACTGGTTTGTCTCTGCTTCTTTTTATGCCCACCTTGGAAAGGGCAGAAAATGGGTCATTCTCAGCTGGGCTTGACCCAGTTCAGTCAGGACTGGGGCTATTCCAGCAGTTCCAGTATTAACCCTCCAGTGTTACAACCTGTTCTTAGAAAACAGCTAGAGCAGATTATCCTCTTCTTTTTTACTCCTGAAAACTGTGTGAAGGGAACAATTTATAAGGCACCAAAAATTGCCCACCATCCTTTCAAATACCCAGAAGAGAATATTCAGGATCCTGTAAAAAAACAGGGAGAGTGTTGCAGTGACCCTTCCCAACCTCTCCTGGTCTGAGTTCCCCATTATGCAATAAATAAATAACTATCTGTTATATAGCTATTTTTTTAATAAAAACACTTCAAACTGCTTTGCTTTCCCTTAATTAAAAACACATCAAGCCATGGATAAAGCATTGTGGAATGGCTTGTTGTGGCATTGCCTTTTACAGCTGGCAAGCAAATTTCTAATAAAATGGTTTTTGAAAGGAATATTGCCTTCATTCAAATCTCCTATAAAAACTACCCATCCATTAATTCCAATTAATGACACTACAGCATTTCCACTAACACTGGTAGTAATTCTTGGCTAATGGATGATTTTCAACAAAATCAGAATCAATGTAAGTTTGGACAGGACCCTTGCAGAATTAATTTACTGCCCTGATGTTAGTTGAACCAGAGCACAGTGGTCTTCTCAAGCATATAAATCACAGTGGTCTGAACTGGTTTGTCAGTGGCATCAAACACAGCCCATGCCATGAGTTTCCTGTGGGTTTTACAGAGAGGATAAAATGCAACTTGCTCGATCCTACATGTTTGTGATGTGAAAGCTGCCCTTGTGCACAGCAACATGGAAAGATCCTGGGTGTAGGGATGAGAGGCAAAAAGGGAAAAGTGCCTGCTTCCAACAGCCACAGCATCTTCCTGTCCTTCCCTGCTCCATAACTCACCTGTCTTATTTCCAACAAGACCATGAACCTCCTCTGTCGTCTCTGCTGGATCTAGGACTGTCTCCTCTCAGCTGGTTTCCAGGCCACCACCAACACTGAGGCAAGAGATCTGGCTTGTTTCAGCCATCAAAAAACAAAGCAAAGAAATCAGCAAGGAAAACAGAGACAAAAGCCCCAAGAGCCATGTGAACAGCATCTTCCTGTCCTTCCCTGCTCCATAACTCACCTGTCTTATTTCCAACAAGACCATGAACCTCCTCTGTCGTCTCTGCTGGATCTAGGACTGTCTCCTCTCAGCTGGTTTCCAGGCCACCACCAACACTGAGGCAAGAGATCTGGCTTGTTTCAGCCATCAAAAAACAAAGCAAAGAAATCAGCAAGGAAAACAGAGACAAAAGCCCCAAGAGCCATGTGAAAACAAAGCTATGACTGGCCCATTTAAAATAAATATACACATCCTACCCCAGTCCCCATATATATATGTGTATGTTTTTGTGTATAGGTTTATATTTGTATATAATATGTAATGTTTGTTGTTCAATCGCCAAGAGGGAAGAGGAGAACCAATTACACACTGAACTGGTCAGGAAATATTGAGTAAAACTGAAGTTTCTGTCTGATAACTTCTAATGAAAACTGAGGAGCAGAGCACACAAGATACTTTGATGGGAACTGCACAGGAATAAGAGGCTTTGACACGCAAGAAAGGAAAATTTCACACTGCTCCTAATAAGAGGCTTCACATGGTAATGGGAAGGGTTAAATAATTTCTTCCTCCTCCTAAAGGACTTTAATTAACAGCTGATCATGTTGCCTAATCTGTGCATCTCTGCCTACCTGCTGCTGTTCTTTTGTCCTTTTGGAGAAAGGGTGGTAAAACTTAAATTGTTGACCTTGAAAAGCAATCATTCTGCAATCACCTCATTGGAAGAGCTAACAGCATCTCTGGGAGCTCCACATAAACACCAGAAAAGGTGGACAGCAGTAAAATCAGGATGGGCTAGGACCAAGTAATCCCCTTTTCCTCTTCTATATATCATCACTTTTACACCCTCACCAGCGACCTTGCTGCAAATGGAAACCTTTGTGTGTAAGAACGGAATAGAGTGCAATTAATGTAAAACTAGCTGTTTCTGTGGGCAGTTCTGGGTTAATTTAAGTCTCTTCACCAAAATGTGAACCCATCACCAGAGCACAAGCAGCAGTAGCAAAGCAACCCCTGTGCTGAAACCCACTGGCAGCGTGTCATCATGGCCCTAAAACATTGAGCACATCCCGGGACTGCTCATACCTGGATAAAAAAATTCCCACAGTACACCTGGAAGAAGACCAAAGAAATGCCTGATGGGATTACAGCACATCCCGGATGGTGACAGGACAAATTTCCTAAGCTCATTGACCATTGCTGGCTACTTCCAGGCCAGCGGATGCTGAAAATGGTCTTATCGGCAAGAGGTTCAGAGTGATCTGGGATCGAAGGCTTAAGAATAGAAAGGGAGGTTATTTATGCTTTATTTCATGTATCAATACTGTGACAAAAATGCAGACAGCAGCAACATGAGAGATTTCTGAAAGAGAAAAGACACAAAGGCAAGCTGGGGGATCACTAATGTAATTCTTTTCTTTTTTTTTTCCCCCCACCAAAGCATTCATTTTCTAATGATTCAGCCAGGCAATTCAAGTCAGCTCCCCTTTTGTATTGTGGATTTAGGTAGAAAACCCAAAGGGTGTTTATTTTGCAGTGTATTACAGAGAAATGACACTAACAGCCAGGAGTACAAGGATGACAAGAGCTGGGGCTTTAGCCGCTCTCACAGCATCGTGCTCGAGGGCTCGGCTGGGGCCCACTATCAGCATCCCTCCCGCCGCCACTAGACAAGAAGGCAACTTAATAGAAACAGTTTCCAAATCACAGAGCCCTGTAACCTGTCATTTTCTGGATGGCTTTATTATAGCTTTCTGTATCTGAAAAAACCCCAGGTTCATCCTTCACCGGGTTAAAGGGATTGCGGGGTTTCCTGGCTGACTGTAACACCGTGCTGTGCAGTGCTGGCAGCTGAGGGAAATGTTATTTCAGCTGATAATAAGGAGCATTAATGAAAGAAGCTACATCTGCTCGGTTGTAGCAGCGTGTCTAAATGCAAACAGCCAGTTGGAAACCCTCACATTTGCCCCAGGATGGCTCAGGCTCAGATTTCAGGGGCTGTGGGGTGCAGATCATCACCTGTGCCCCATGCAGGGGTTTCCCAGGGAATCTATTCTCAAACCATATCTGGATGCTGCATTTTGAAGACTTAATTCCAACCCTCTCTCGGTGGAAAATGTGCTTAACACTGAGCCATTCAATATGACTTAAGCACTTGCTTAAAGCTAAGCAAATGCTTAAGTATTCACCTGGTTAAGGATTCTTTCCTGAACCGGGAATGAGACATGGTGTTTTTTAAACTGATTGATATATTTGCAGTAAGTCAGTATTAATGATCATGTAAATTAAAATCTGGAAGACATCCAACTTTTTAAAAGCTTCATCTGACACTGCAGCTCCTTGCAAGTCGACTTCGTGTTCCAAAGATACCGACGTGGAAATGCATTTTCACCCACAAATATTTCTGGGCACAGGAGACCTTTTAAAGAAGCTTCAGTAATTACTGTGACGAGGTGATCACGAGGGTCGGCTGGCATTAAGATCAATTTGCAATTAATTTTATTCAGAATAACCCAAACATGCCCATCCTTAATGAATTCTGTTAAAAATATTAATCATAACACGCATGGATGTTCTTTTCCTTGTTTGCTTGCTCTGTGTCACCATGGGATGAGCTGGGGTGCATGCAGGGGTGAGGATTTTCTCTGAGTGTGTTGCAAGGAGACAAAGCCAGGGAAAACAAAACTGACGTGAAGGAAGACCTGCAATTCCGTGTCACATGTTAATGCTCAGTGAAAAACAATGCTGTCAGGTTTTACCCTCACTGATTCCCATTTGATACTCATCCAGGGAAGCTCAGCATGCCAAAAGCCAGCACGTTGCATTAGTCAGGGCTTGCTGATCAACCCTACTGAAGGACACAGAGTTGTCCTTATGTCTCAGCATGCGCAGAGTAATTCACCTTAATAACACCCTAAGAGCAAAATGGGGCTCTGCATCCTTCTTTCCATCACTGCACCAGGAAATTCATGCTACCAGTGGTTAACCAGCTCAAAAACTCAGTTTGCTGGTGACTGGGTGTGTTTCAGGCTCTGCTTTTCCTGTAACCAATATGATGTTTGCATGAATGTGGCAGTCAACAGCATGATGCTTATTTTGTGCTTCCTTTTCCTGAAGGGAAGCAGGAGGAGTGACTAACATGGGCAGAAGGGATCTGCTCAGGACAGGAGGGTTTGGGGTGTCTATTAGGAGGGCACACACACAGGGCAGGCAGAAGGAAGAGTGGGGCCCAAAGAAACCCTCTTGGCATGGTCAAGGCTTTGTGCTGGGTATGACAGTGGTCACCCCAGAGAGATGTCAGGATTTGGAGCAATCCGCTCCTTTCCTGCATCTTTTCTGCTGACTCCACAGAAAGCCTGGACTCCCCACTAGTGCCAGAGCCAGCACATCCACGTGCCAGGGTTTCACACCCAAGGTCACCTGAAAGCCCCACATATGTCCCCCAGTGCTGGTACTTTTTACATCATCTCTGTCCTTCAGTGATGTCCCCTTGGCTCCATCTAAAGCCGTTCCAAGAGAGAGGTCCCGGGGCTGCTACGTAAACTAATCTTGTAAACGCTCCTCATTTTTGCCCAGGCTATCAGAGTAAAATGTCTCTACAGTGCAGTACATTTATTAAAGTCCTAATGGAATTAGAGTCCTCCCACCAAATAGCCAGATGGTTGGTGTTTTTATGTTATTAGTTAATGCAATTTAGTATTAAAGTTTTAACTTAAAAACAGTATGTGTTGTTTTCTTTATGACATCTGCTTATATTCTGCCAGGGAGACAAATTTATGTTTAAAGAGGGCCTTTATTAATGAAGTCAATTAAAAGAATGACCCAAACGGAGGGGTTATTCAGTTTTGGAAGCAATCACCTTTTATTACTGCAGGCAGTGCTGGCTCTGGGAGCCACAATGCTGAGCAGGGGCTAGAAAAGGCCTTCAATGTCCACCGTGTTTAACAGCCACTGAGAATCAGGCAGGGGGAATAAAAACTGCAGAGTGTCGCAAGAGACTTCATATTTTTGAGGCCATAAAATATCTTCTTCACAGTGATTGGCAGCTGCCAGCAGCGTGCGTGGGTTTGAGGAGGGATGTCCTTGGGCGAAGAGCAGCCTGATGGCCACAAGGTTTGCTCAGTCCTCATCCTTCATTTCAAAACCCATCACACATGGTGCAAAGGCAACTCCAAGACTATTTCTCGGGCAAAAGGCTCAATTGCACACAATCCCACTCTCCTCGTTTTATTCTCCCTCTTCCTTCTTCATTTTATAGATGTGTTTTATGACATAGCAGCAAGGACAGGCCCCTCTCACAGATTTCAGCACAGTTGGGAATGGAGGGATATTTCTGATCATGCCAGGCTTCCCTGATGGTGGCAAAGAGATGCTGTAAGAGGGAAGAAAGACCCTGTGTGGGAGAACCCAAGGGACAGACTCCATCCCCAAGAACAGGCTGCAGTGGGACAGAGACCAGGCTTCCCCAGCCATAGTGGGTGATGACTCTGCCCCTCAGGTTGGTGTCACCTCATTTCCTGTGCTGGAGACACAGTCTTATGTAAAACTGCTACAATTTACTGGAGGTCTCCTTTATATCAACCCCACAGCCTTTTCCTTTTCATAGCGCTGTCATTGCTGACCTTTCACATTTGGGATTAGGCAGAATGAAAGATAAAATCTTCCTTCAGCTCAGATAAATTTTAATTTTCTTTTTACTACATGCTCCCTCTCTTTTCTTTCTTTCCTTTTTTTTTTTTTTTTTTAAATACACATATCTCCCAGAGCCATCCAAGCAGCAGCAATGCCATGAAGCAAGTGCTCTCAGCAGTCATCCTAGTTGTTCTGGAATGTGAAATTGTGAAATACTCAGAGCTTTACACTGGAGATATTACCATAGCATTTATGGACAGACACTGCCAAGAGAGCTGGGCCAGATTTTGTCTGGGTTAGTCTCTAACCTGAATGAAGCCAGCAAAGAAAAGTCAAATTAAACCAGTGAGCACCTGAGCTGTAACTCAGTTGCTGTTTCCTGCATATTAACATTGCTACTAAGTCAGTAAATATCTATTAATTAGAAAATTAAGAGAAAAGTTTCAGATCCATTTCAGACAGGCAAAGTGAATCACCAGAACGAAACAAAGTGAGGTTGTTTTCTGTTGCCTAAACATCATCCTCTCCCTGGCACGTACAGAGTGGATTTTGTGGCTGCTGTTCTTAGAACAGAAAATAAGGTGTCTATAAAATGGAGACATATCTGTAAAGCTGTTAACCTGCAAAGCATAGATTGATACACAATAACTACATATAATGACTTCTATCCTATTCTATTCTATTCTATTCTATTCTATCCTATTCTATTCTATTCTATTCTATTCACCACCTTTGACAGCGCTGCTTACAATGTGTGCTCTAAGTGGTGCAGCTCACATCTATCATGCATGGCAGGTTTTCTCTCTTGCCTCCTCTCCCCAGGCCTGGAGCTGGGTTTGTGGCTCAGTGCTTTGCATTGCTAATGATCAGCTTGTTAGATTTCTAGATGCCTACACTATTCTGCCTGTACAGGAGGGAAGATGTTTGTGACTGTGGGCTGCAAGGTGTTGAACACTGGGGTGGTCTTGGAGAGGGTCCCTCTCACAGTGCTCTGAGAAGTGCGGGAAACAGCTCACACCAAACAGATGAGCCTGTCCCTTGCTCTTAGGGCTTGCTCAGACCTTGCCAAAGCAAAGGGTGACTGGTGGTTTTAACAAAGCATTTGGGCTAAGAAAGGTGGGAATGGTTATGGCTACAGAGGCTCTGCATCTGGGAATCTCAAACAAGCTGATGCAATTAAGATAAGATTCACCAGTGCAGAAAAAAAGCAGAGCTCAAGTTATGGTTTGCATGCCAGAAAAGCTTCAGCTTGGTTTTTCTTGCCTGTTTTCTTTGCTGCAGCAGATCTTGGAAGGGACCTTGGGGAGTGGTGGGATGACCCCAGTGCAGGTAGTGCAGCTGGCACAGGGGTTGGGGTGATGCTCAGGGTGCACAGGACAGTGTTCATCCCTTTGCAGTGCCCCCCTCCACACAGTACTCATCTCCATGTGTCACCTGACTCATTCTGGGAGCAATGACTCTCCATGGATCCCCAGTTAACTGGGAATCAGGCTGGAAAGTCTTGGCTGTCTTGGGCTCCTGCAACCCCCAGCACTGGTACGAGGGGCAGCATCTTGGCAAGAGAGGGTCAGAAGAAGCTCCTTGACTTCCCTGAAATGCCCATGGCAAGGCATGGGCCCCAGTGTTTCCTCCTTGGTACATCTCCAGCAGGGAATATCATCTCCATCAGCAAGGTTGCCTTCACCGTGGTGCGATTTAGGGAGCTTGTCAATAAAATGGAGCCTGGCCAGACGTTTAGCTGTAGATGAAACTCCTTTCTCCTCTCTGCTCCTTGGAAAATATTCTTTTTTTTTTTTTTTCCCCTTCACTTGAAGCACTTCCTGTAAACCAGAAGATATATGACTGTTTCAAAGAGTTTTAATACTTTTACCAGTAACTCCACGGCGCTGCTATGAAGAAGTGAGGCATTGCGGGTGAAGAAGTGCCTGGCAATTTAGAAGATTTAATAGAAGTCGATTTTACACTCACACACATTAACATTCACACGGACTTGATAAGAAAAAAAGCACTGTCCAGTATTCTCACAGCTACATGATGCTGTTTGCCAAAGTCTTTAGTTATAATTAGTCAGATTAAACTCCATCCATAGATAGCTTCAACTCCATCCAGAAAAGCTACCTCACTTTCTATTTTTACAAGCCATGCTGACAATAAGTACTCTCACATCTGACAGGATATATTGTCTTTGCCCATTGCCTCTTATAACCTGACAGTGAAAAATGTACACTTCAGCATCCAGGGAGTCATTTGTTACCTCTCCACTTCCTTCTAATTAATGAAAACATAAGGGAAGAAACAATAACTGGGTCTACTGTTCAGGCAGAAAATGATTATTGCTTGGATGAAATAAAAAAAAATATTTTTGGCACCTGATTGCCTCAGCAATGACATAATCAGCAGGGAATTTTACTGACTATACAATAAAGCTGCATATAACTATAAATGCAAAATGCTTAAAGGGTTTGCCCCCTCCTTCCTTTGCATGTAGTTACATCTACCATAAAGGCTATCTTAAAGATGATAAAAATGTGGTGCTTTATAGACAAATGGTCTTTTTACAGAAAAGTGAGAGATTGGACTCAAAAAGCAGTTCAGCCTGGCTTCACTCACAGAGATGTGTGGTTTGGCATGGAGCACTTAGATTGCTGTATTTGGGCCAGGTAGCATATTTTTTGTGTTTGTACATGGGAAAATGATTGATACAAATGAAACCTGGAATTCAGCATAGCAATGCCCAGGCTTTCACTCCAACATGAGTCAGTGGAGGGGCTGGGGGGCCATGGGCACTGGAGAATTCACACTGACCAACACAAAATGAGTTTTCCCAGTGGTTCTGGGTTTTTTTCTGGGAAAGGTGGGGGATTCCCTGGCCTTTTTCAGATTTTTGTTGTTTTCCATGAGCACTAAAACTGGCCAGGGCATTTCTGCGTGAGATCCACCTGTAAAGCATCTCTGAGGTATCTGAACTTGTTTCAGAACTCTGATTTTCCCATTCATCGTCCGTTCCTTGAGCTTTCTCATAGAAATGTCCTGAATATAATGACTGTCCTGACCTCCATGAATACAGGGTAGTATTTTCTGAGATGATCAAAGTTGCTGAAATGCTGCTATTCCATTTTCCAGAGAGCAAGTTGCAGAGAGCTGTTGGGATGAGAACAGATGTCTTCATTACCCATCAGAAGTAAATGGAAAACCAGTGCAACTGAGGGGAAAACAGGAGAACAGCAGTGACATGTTGATATTGTAGTTGTTGCTGAGTGGTACTTTATTGCCTGGTCTTGAATGAGGCTATGAACAGTGCAAGATGCTTTAGGACACACAGGCACTAAACCCAAACCTTAAGTAACCCGTGACTGTGTTTCATCTTCACTGTAAATCCAATGTTTGGCTTGCACCAAAGTTTAAATGGCAAAGTGTCATTATTGGCTGGAGAGATTGGCTTGCAAGGACAGATACATGGCTACCCAAAAGAGGATGAATGTCTTTTATCCTGTTAAGAAAAGGGTGGATACTCAAGTTAATAATTGTGATACACAGCCAGAAATAATTAGAGACTGCAAGACTGGCAATCATAAATTACTTTTCTTTTAATAACATAACGAAGGCAGAGTTGCAGAGGTAATAGAAAAGTGCAGCTCAAGCAGAGAAGTTCAAATGAAAAAATCAAGGCCAAATCCATTTCTTTAATTCCTTTCTCACACAAAGGACAATAAAATATTCACGGTTTCAAATGGACTAACTTTAACTATAGGTGATTTTTTCCACAGCTAACTCATCTAGGGGAAAGAAAGAAATAAAATCTTAAAGGAGAGTTCCGCTGCCTATTGAAATCTGTGAAATGTGGCACTGCAAAGATTTCCTCCACATCTGCAGGGGAATGCTCTGACCAGATGATGGTGGTTGTAGGTAGGAGTAGCCTGGTCTATCAAGCTGATTTTTGTTTGAAATTTCAGGAGAAATTCTGGATACCAGCCAGGGATTCTAATAGGAGCACCAAAAGCTTTATTCTCCAGTGGGATTTCCTTGGGATTCACCAAAGTGATAGTTTTTCTGTTGCTGGAGACACAATGTCAGCCTCCTGCCCGGTTTGCTCTCAGAGCCAGTGCAGGAGACATCAGTAGGCTGAACACAGGTGGTTAAGCTGGCATGGGTCAAATTATCCTGCAGTGAGGCTCTGGCTGATTTAGTGCCTGTCTTCAGAAGCTGAATTTGGGGGAGATGAACCCTGAGAGCAACAGGCTGGAGACTAGTGCTCTTTTAGTTCAGTATGCAAGGAGCAGTGGAGTTTGGAGTGCTGAAAGCAAGATCACTGAAATCTGCTGAGTTGATGTTATCCATTGCAGTGATTTTCTTTAATTACAGCAGAAGCTGAACATTCTTTTGTCTGTACAGTGTGACAGACTTATTAAAATACAATGTAAAACTTGAAATGTAACAAAAGGAGATGAAATGATTCCTAAATCACTGTGATTCTTTTGGAAAAGAGGAAAGGCTTTGCTTCCATGCCCAGACCTATCTTGCGGAGATAATATCAGTATTTGAATTACAGGAGTATCTTTAAGTCCTGAACTCAAGGTGCAGTTGCCTTGGGTGACATCAAGCAAAAAAATATTATACAGCCTTTAGCATGAATATAATTAAATACAGTTTAATATATTTTCCAATAAGAATGTAAACATGTCTGAGCCAAAAACGGTCTCAGTTTGAATTTTACAAATAATGTAGGCTGGAGGTTCCAGCGTGACTTTTAAGTAGGAGTATGCAATTTGTTCTACTTTAATTTGACCCATCCATCTTGATGGGTAGTCTCATTAATGCAGCACAGTTTTACATCAGAAATATCCCCTTTGAATGATATGAAGCCTAATGCATTCCTCCCACGCTGGAATAAACATAATATGTGGTAAATATTACACCTGGTGATCCTTAACTGATCGATCATCAATTTTCAAAAAGGAAAACCAATGCTGGGTAGAAAACAGATCAGCTATTGAGCCAGACAATTATCTCTCCCCTGAATGAGATACTCCCTGCCAAACCAGAAAGAAATAGATATTTGGCAGACCAGTAAATGTAACTAATACCTTTAGGACACGTTGGACAAAATTCTGCGTTCATAGTGCTTGAAGGACTGGAAAAGGCTCCAGGACCAAGGTACATATCCCATTACTGGCATGGCCCTGCTCTGAAAAAAGAGCTGTCACTGCTAACAGTGGCACCTGCTGACTTCAAGACTTCTGGGAGGACCAGTGATGTCCTCCAGTCTTCCTTGCCTCTATCTGGGCACCTTCCTGCATGGGGAAGACACCAAGACACGTTGTTCACAGTGGCATTGGGAAGAAAGATGGGTGGGAGAGTCATTCAGCAGTGAAGCTGGGCTTGCCATCCCTCTTGGTCACCCACAGCACCAACACCACGCCACAGGGCTGGTGCACCTCTCACACTGCCTGGATGGAGCTATGGTGCAGGGAAATGGTGTTTCACCTCCCTGTGTCTCTTTGACCTTGCAGAAAAAACTAACCAGGTCTTCCCTGAGTTGCCTGTCACTGGCTCCAGGTGCTGTTCTCACCAACAAGAGGAGAATTAAGCAATGTTGGGTTAAATGATATCTGAACTGGGTGACTGGTTGACTCTCTCTGCAGGGATTTCAAAAGCATTGATCTCCCCTGCAACCCCATAAGATGTGGCTGCTGGGCTTGGCAACCGACTGCTGTCCCCAACTCCTGCTGGAGACCTCAGCCTCCAGTTAGAGGTAACATGAGAGAAGTCCTTCAACAAAATTAGATTATCAGCTGCTGCAATTCTGTTTGCTCTTTTAAAAGATGTATGTCAGTTTACATCAAACCCTTTGTTGGCTAACAAAATATATCAAAAGGACACTCATGTCAAGGGTTTTCGGGTCATAGGTTTGACCTACCTTAAAATAGCTGTTATTTAATGGTGTAGTTTTTAAAATCTGATTTTTTTTTTTTTTGTAAATTTAGAGTCAATTTTCCCCTGTGAATTTGATGTCTGCAATTAAAGAAAAATGAAAAAAATAAATCCTGATTAAAAGAGAAAGAAAAGCGCTATTTACTTTGTTAGGATACAGAAAAATAGAGTAATTTCTCCTTTAGCAGCTCCCAAGCCTGGCTGGCTAAAGCAGCCTGTTGCTGGAGCTGCACTGTCATTGCTGCTGAGGCTGATACACAGGCAGAGAGATTCTGGCATGAAGCTCGCTTCCATTAACATATTTTTTCTATGAATGGCACTGTTTGTCCTGCAGAGTGGAAAATCCCTCTGCTTGAAAAAATGGTCTCGAGGGACCACCTCTAAAAGGGAAGGAAGAAATTTATTCATCCAGGCTCACACGGTCTTGGTCCCTCTGCTGAGAATGACAACCAGCGTGACTCCATGTGTCAGCAGAGGTCCTGGCGCAGCAACTGGGCTGAGAAATATGGGGTAATTTGAAGTTGACATTAAAACCTGTCACCATTTAAAACAGCAGGGAGAAAAAAAATAACAATATTTGCTAAAAGGCGGAAGATAAAATCACTAGATGAAATTACTGCTTCAGAATGACCTTCTAAAAATACCTGCGGTGATCAGTCTGGGTGGATGGAGAGCTGCGAACCGGAGAGGTGGCGACTCCACTCTGAAGCCAGGTCCTCCCTAGAGAAATGTAATTTGCACCTTGCAAAAACACTGTCCCCAGATAAATTATGGCCACAATGAACCACAAATACAACAGACAAAAGGAGCCCTTTCCTTGTAAACAAAGTAGGAGGAGGGAAAGCTCCAGTTCCAGCTTCAGCCAAGAGTCTGGTTGTTATCTCTCAGCACAAAGAATCCTAGAGTGGGGCTGCAGTTTGGGCAGATCCAGGCAGTTTGTCTTCGTTCACACTGCCAGTGTGTCTCCCACAGTCACCTTCCCTTACAAAACAGGTAGTGATTCAATTGCTGCTCTACTTTTCCTGCATCCAATGACACCTACTTGAGTTTCCTGAGGACCTCTGTGCAGCAGGAATCTGTTGGCATTTCCCACTGCCTCCCAACAAGGGTGGCATTCCTGATGGACCCATGGCAGGGCTACACTTCCTATTCCTTGCCTAAATCCCTTTTGATTTCACAATCTCTTTGTTATAGGCAGGAACACTAATATGCAGTTGGGTACAGATCACCCCACGGGCCCACATACACTCTTAATTTCCAATACATTAACAGCACACTCCAGAACTCCATTCCAAGACACAGACAATAAAAATGAATTAACTGAACAGTCATTAGGATATAATGTGGTAGCGTTAAGGTGAGTCACAATATAATTACCATTATTTCTAATGGAGTTACCATGCCATTACAGCAGAACAACACACCTCACCCCTACCTTGGAATGGGCACACACCTCATTGCACATGCACTGTGGGGCACGCTCGATTCCAGCACAAAAATCAAGGAGACATCCAGGGCTGGCTTGGAAAATTGCAGCCCCAAGTCAGATGTGTGCAAAAACCACAGTGTGAGATCCTGGACCCGAATCTCACTGAATTATTGATATGGGTTTGAACCAACACACTGTGAGTGTGTGTGCATGTGGGGAAGGGCTGGGACTGCACCTGCAGGAAGGTGGCATCACTGAAGGCCCTATAGCCAGACTGTCAGTCAGGGCAGACCTACCTGGTAGCCCACCCACACCACACCTCTGCAGCCTGTGACTGTTACAGCACAACCCACTCTGGCCTGGAAGGCACTGCCCAGATATCCTGTCTGGGAGGGAAAACTGAACTCTATAAATACACGAGACTCCACGTGGTCTCTCTCTGTCTCCTCTCCAACCGGTACCATGTGAATCATCAAATCTTGTCGGTAACTATTCTCCTCTCCTTTCTCTCCTTCTCTCTTACTTCTCTCCCTCTCTTTACCTCTTTTAATCTGTTTTCTTCTTTTAGTCTTTTCCTTCTCTTGTGGGCAACTTAAAACCAATGAGTTGTGTTTTACTAGAGGTGGTATATGGATTGTTTGTAGTGGGTGTTTCCTGGAGAATGGGTCTTTGTGCTGAATGGTTTAGTGTTCTTAGAGGCTGGACTTAGCAAATCTGGGTCTGTGTCACTGGCATCAAAATGAGCCTTTTATTGACTGCAGTGAGTTTTAGATCAGGACCCTCAGGCTTCTTGGCATGGGTTCCTAAAGAAAGGTAGATTAGGCATTCACAAGCTGTGGACATTTCATTAAGTTTTGAACTTGAAAGCCAAATTCAACTGCGTTCATGGGAGAAATTGCAGACAGAAGGTCTTTGACTTCTATCTGTGCAGCAAAACATGTGGCTGAGGCAAAGGCATAGAATTCTGGTGGCCCCAGGAAGGAGAAGGTTGTGGCATCTCCTCCTCATGTCAACCTCCAAGGAGACAGTTGTCTTTAATGGTGTCCACCACAGGTTTGGGGTTTGCTCTTCTAGGACTCCTGGCTTACAAGGTGGTCAGTGAACTTCTCACAATATTCATTTCACTTCCAGTTTTGGGGCATGCTGGCTGTTTCATGAGATATTCTGCATAAGGAGCCTGCAAAAGAAGGGAATATGGGATGTGACAGAAATGTATTCTGCTAATGCTGTAAATTAGCCATCTCAAATATGTATTTAATATAATAAATTTGGAATACAGCTTCTGTAGGTTAAGTGGCAAGTGGCAGCACTTATAATGAGGATTAATACACATACAGGTCCTACAGATTTGCTAAAATTCAATAAATATTTATTATAATCTACTGGTTCTTAACTTACACTTGAATAAATTGGCTAATGTTAAATAAATAGAGGAGCATGACCAAAAGGAATGGGCAAAAGCCTGATGCCACTGTAAGCTAATGAATCACAAAGTGTTTGTCCTAACAAAACCTGGTTTACTTAGGTTTGACTCCAATGCCTGTCAGTTTAGCAAGATTTGCATCAGAGCATTTGTTTCCAGATGTTTCAGAAGGGAATTTCTTTAGAATTTTAGATGGTCTTTTTCAATCACAACATGTCTGAGGGTTATTTGTCTCTTTCCTAAAGAGCAGCCTTTGCTCCAGTTCCAACAATCCTGAGAGGAAATTGGTTATTCTTGACTTTAGAGCATCTTGATGCAGTCTGAGTATGAAAAACTAGCCCAACTTTTTCAGCTTCAGGAAAGAACACCATTTACATTCCCTTATACTGGCTCCATATTTTTTAGGGAAAAGGAACTCAGGCTATAAGTTTGAAATGTAGCAAGCATGAAATCAAGCTCTCATCAGGCTGTTGTATCCCAACAGTCTGGGAAAACTCCAGTTGGAGATGTCTGACCAGAGTATAGGTGTGGTCTAGATGCCACCTGACCATCTTTCAACTTGATATCTCTGACATGGGTCTTGCAGAACTGGTTTGGTCACAACTAGTCCAGATCCATCATGCTTAGCTGGAGGCACATCACTGTGCCTGGAGAGAGCAGATTTCCAAAGGTACTTGGGTCTGTTTTAATGTGTGAGGAAGTTCAGTTGAATTTCAGCAGCTCTTTACCATAATGAGCATCTAATTCACTGCCTGTGCTTTTGGAAATCTTACCAAGCACCTCTCTGTCTTCATGGGTTGGTGCCTAATTGTTGCTGAATGTTTGGCAGGGACAGGGACTGCCTTAAAAGCTCCTCAGATATTTCAGACCACTGTGGAAGGCTTTGCACAAGGCAGAGATGAAGAAGAGAAAATTTTTGAATTGCCTCTAATGATAAATACAGAGCACCTTGTTTTGCTAAATTATTTTTGCTCATTGCTTCACCTACTTTTTTTTTTTAAGCTGATCTTTTTTCCTGGCTTATTAAAGAATCCTTGGATCTTTCAGGAGAACTTTTCCCCATATCTGATGATAAATTACCTTCTCCTGTAAATGCAACATGGTGCACACTCTACTGTCTGGCACTGCTGCTCATTACCATCTTTCATGGATCATCCTGTTGGCTTCCTCTCCCATCATTATGTCTTTCCCCACGATAACCTCCTTGACATTGTCTCACTGATATTTTCTTAGCCTTCCTGGACCCTTTTCCTACTGCTGTCAGGTACAGGTTTGCAATGAGTATTTCCTCATTCCCATGTGACAGATAACAATTTTTTTCTTAATTGCTAATCACGTCTATTAGTGAGTTACTTGCAGGAGAACAGTTGGTTCCAGATTGCTCAGAAATTCTGCAGAAGGGCTGAGGATATGTGTGGTGCTTCCCAGGTGACTCCCAAGCCTCGAGCCCCATGAGCTGGTGATCTCTGTACCACTGACACTTGTCTAGAAATTGTGTAGTTTCATTCCCAGCCATGGACAAAAGAGGAGAAGCTATTACCTGTATGAATGAGGTTGACCCCCTCCACAGCCATGCATCCAAGTCCTGTATAATGCATTTTGGGTGGGAACAGAGACCCTGTAGGAAAAGGGAACTTGTAGAGGGTTTGATCTGAGCAAGGGCTCGGCTTAGCAGAGCACCAGGCACAAAGCTGCTGGCACTCACTGATGCCCCTGGCTGTGTGGGTGGCTTGTTTTTAACGCCCTCCACACAATGCTGCAGGAGTTCCTTGGCTTTGAGAGGAACTCAGAAACAGTCTCCTAGATTAGATAAAGGTAGTAGGGTGACCCTCAGAGCCAGGCAGTCCCAAGAACTTCAGGGAATTGAGGGGAAGGCAGAAGTAAGGGCTGAGTGAGAGCCTGAGGTATCTGCACAGCACAGGCTGACAGCGAGATAACTGCAGGGAAGCGAGAGGAAGGGAGGGGGTAAAATGAAGCAGTGAGCATTTGTAAATGGGACTCCTCGGGAACTGAACATGATTGCCTAAAAACTCCTGCACTGCCTCTGAACAGCTGCTTTCTCAGTGCTAAATAAATCATGCATCTTGTTACTTCATCCTGTATGCACGGAAAAGATGTGTTTGAGCAATAAAGTGCGGAGCCCTTCCAGCGTTTTGTTTTTCCCACCAGCCTGTGCCTTTCTTGTGTCAGCTCCTGATCTGCTTTCTCTCCCATCCTCCCCCAGTTTCTCTGCTCCCAAACCAGTCTGTAAAGCCCTGGCTCTGGCTGGCCATCAGCAGAGACCCCAGGCACTCCTGGGCTGAGATTTGCAGTGGAGGAGCCTGATAAGAAACCTGAGAACAGGTTTGTGCTCGGTGGGTGGTGTCGAGTTGCTCCTCCTGTAGGGCCATCTCCACTAGTGTGTTCCTGCTGCAGCCCTCAGCCCTCCAAGGATGCTCTTCTTGTTCCTTACAGCCTCTCTGAGGACAGTGCCCTGAATCAGGCTGCACTTGGGTTGCAAAGGGCACTGCTGCATTTCAGGAATTAGTTATTCGAGGAAGTGGGTCTTTTCAGAGCTTCATGATCATCAGAAGACATTTCTGTAGCGTGCACCAAGCCACAAGTGTTCTTTTTTGCTGTTAAGCACCATCAGTGCTAATCTGTGAGGGAGCGGGAGGTGTGCTCGCTCAAGGGAGATGCAGGAAACCAATTACAAGTTCTTATATAAATCCAAATGTGTCCTCCTAAATACACCGCCTCTCAAAATGAGGCTGAGATTTAGCTTTCACAATAAGACTGAACTGTGAACTTTTTAATTTGCACATGGTTTCAGGAAATCTAACTCATCCTATCAGAAAAAAAGCCACTTTGAAAAAAAAAAAGAAGGCAACAGCGCTCTTTTGCTTGTTTCTTTATTCCAGGAGCAGAGTAATTTATGTACTCATTTAATTTTGTTCTGCCACAAACAAAACCACAGTATATAATGCAATCCCTGTTGCTGGAACACTTATTGTTGGAAGGACACCGGAGAAGACATAAATGTCCCTGACACAAAAGAAGATCCCAGGTTTCAGAGAGATCAGACAGCTTGGAAAATATGGGGATTTTGGTTATATTTATGAGTGGTCCTTTGTTCTTTCTTTTCGAGTATGATGGCATAATCTTTTAAAACTACAGTAAGAGCCAAGTACCTGAGAGATAGATGTTTTAAAACCAAACAGAGTGCTTCCAACGAAGGAAAAAACCCTAAAATAATTGAAAAACATTTATGTTGTGAGGTGAGGTGGTTAGTGTCTTCAGAGAAATACATTCCAAAACAAGAATATTGTATTCCACACCCAAACTGGAGACACAACGTGCTGGGTTTGCATATATGTGCCTACAGAGATACCCAAAAACTCCCAGCCAGCCCATGAAAGACCCGTATTTCATCTTTATGAGAGTGCCTGACAGCTGTATTTCACAACTTCTGAAAAGTCAAAGAAAAAACCTGACCCTTACATCTCGCTGAACAAAAAAAAAAGCCGACAACATATGAATGAACTCAAGTCAGCTGGTGGGTAAATGCTGTTATCTCCAATGTCACCATTTCATCCGCCAACAGTGAGATGCTGATAAGCCCCAGAGGTGCCTGAGCTCACTGGGAGGATGTGGGGAAGCAGCCCGGGCACCCCCCAGCTGTTTCCTTGCTCCCCAGGCAAAGTAATCCCTTCTCCTGCCTCAGTTTCCCAGTTAAACGAGGGAGAGCATCACACTGCTGTCTCCCACAGGAGGATTTTGAGAGGAAAGGTCGTTACTACTGTGCTGTCAAGGAGCATCACTTCTGTTTGCCATTAGTTTTGAAAACAATTTCATTTTTTTTCTCTTGCGAGAAGTGCCAAATAAAAGGAAATACCATGGGAAAAAACCCAACTCACCTTTTCCTTCTTACCACATGAACTGTGTATGTCACACACCTGTGTTATATCCATGTGCAACAGAAAAGGCTGGAGTTGGCCTCCGGGAGAAGTTAGGAGACATGTTTTTAAGCACGGTTATGTCGTGAAATGGTGATGAAATTGCTGCTCTCATCTGACTGGAGAGCTGCAGGCAGCATCTTCCCCCCATCCTTCTTTGCCAGTGGGGCTGAGATTTTTTAAGTAATGAGAAAATTGGCATTTCCATTACTAGAAAGGTGGGACACTGCACAACAATAAAAAAAGGTGTTTTTAACTAAAAAAAACCAAAACCAAACAAAGAAAACTTAAATGACCAAAGGAAAACATTTTGCCTCAGGAAGATGAAATTGAAACAAACACACTTCTTTACAGTCAAAATGTATATTGTATGATGTAAAAGCCTAATCTCATGATGACTTGGGGGACTTCACAGGCAGCTCCAAAGTTTAGAGTTGGTCTTTTCCAATTATTAATAAAAGACAAAGCCAAGCAAAAAAGATAATTTTTATGAAATAAAGAATAACTCATTTTTCACTAAGTGTTTGGGATATTTTTTGGTAGGGATGTGCCAATTTGTCAAGACCTCAATTTCTTGAAAGAATTTATCTGTGTTGAGACAACTGCCATTGGCAAAAGCTAATTCTACCTACTGATGGAATTTCGGGTCAAAGTAAGGGAAAAAAAGACAAAAAAGAGAGAAGGCACATCCCAAGCAACCTTATCAGCTAGGAACAGGACAGAGCCACATTCAGGCTTCTGTGCCAATAATAAATTAATTATTCATACAAGTTCTCACAGAGAACAGAGGAAGACCAACCACTGGGTGACCGAGCGCCTGCTCACCGCCAGCAAGGTGGGAAGGTGGCTGGTCCAGCAGGTTGCTGGGTGATGTCCATCTTTTCCAGAAGCTCCCTCGAGCTGGAGGTGTTCAGGGGTGCTGCGAGGGTGAGTGGGGTGCATAGTTCAGTCAATTTGGCTTCATCCCAGGACAGTGCATCATGTTGTGCAGAATGTGAAAACCTGATTGACCTGACTCACATCACAGGGTGTTGGCCAGTCTTTGGTGAGATCAGATTTTGGCCCAAAGAAAAGCAGAAATCAATTAAAAAATTGCTCCAATTGGGCCAATAATCTGCATTTTTAGGTTTTTTTGTAATTGGAAATATTTATATTACAGTAGCTTGGTATTTTAGAAGGCTATAAATGCATTTTTATGTAATCAGCATTTTTAAAAGTCTATAAACATCCACTATTTTTGCCTAATGTACTATAAAAACTTCCAAAGGAGCTGTTATTATCCAACTTGTCACCTCACACAGGCTCCGAGGAAGAATTCTTTTTTTTCTTGTCTGCTGTTAATAAAATGAAGCAAACCATTAACAGCTTTGGAGCTGGAGGGAGAAGCAAAGGGGTTTGTAATCTTGGACTCCAAAGGAAAAGTCTGCAGCTTTGCTCCTCACCTCTTTGAGATTCCCAACACGCAACAACAATTTCAAACAGACAAAATCAGTTTAGGTTACATAAATTCAAAAGCCCGAGCCTGGTTCTTTTAAAGTAACAACTCGCGTTTTGTTTGGAGTGTTGCAATCTCTCACATATCATTTTGAGCTGGTTCAGTTTTACAGTCTGCTGTGTGGCTTCCTCAGGTTCCTTTGGTTAAAGGAGCTGTAATGCAGAATTATTATGGGCACACATGAATATATTGTTATTAGGCATATATGTATATGTGTATGCAAATATATATATAAAGCCTGTCAGGCTGTGGTGGTTGCACATTCAGGCCCCATCTCTCCTGGCAGTCTCTGCATGCCAAACTCCCAGTGTTATCGGCACAGGGAGCAAACTCCAAACCAAGTCGTGATAAAAAGATGCCACACATTTTGGAGAGGAAAGCAGATATTTTAGTCCCTGAGAGCTCAAGGGCGAGTGTGGTTGTAAAGCAATTAGTGAGGGGAAGAAATCAGTGTGCAAAAAGCAGGTTTGGGTTTTAAATGATCTCTTAATTCTCGTCTCAGAGGTTTGCTTTTGGTTCATCTCCCTTTATAGTTTGCTCCTGTTCCCAACATATCTTGGTGCCGGGATGGATTCTCAACCCTGGGGAACCTGTCAGGGATGTGATAACAACTCACTCAATCCAAACAAGGGCACGACTGTGCCTGTGATAGTGAGTGGTTCTTAACAGCTCCCCTGCCGCCGGGGCAGGGTCCTGCTGGGGCACAGGGAGCTGCACACCCCAGGGACTTTGTGATTTCAGATGGGCCCCAAAATAGCATGAGAGCCTGTCGCTTCTGGCACTTGGGTTCTCAAAACCCCAAGTGCTCCCCAGAGGGTAACAGGCAACGTTACCCTGTGCTGGCTGGGCTGGTATTTTGGGTAAAGGCCTTCCCAGATGAATTTGTGATGATCTTGGGTTGAGTCACAGTTGGGAAGGCCTTCCATTGCTTCAGTTATTGAAAGGGCATGGGCTGGGAAAGCATTGACAGTCCTGGCTGATGTCTGAGAGGAAGCAGCTTGGACATCCCAATAGTGATGGAAAACAGAAAGAAAAAAACCCAACAGAGGTTTATGTCATTGGAGGGAAATTCCCAGCTGCTCCAGAGGGAAACGAGCTGAAGGTACAGAGGGGACACTGGTGGTCACAAGGGCTATGTTGGGGTAGAGGAGTGGGGAGAGGGCCAGGGGGTCTCCCACAGGCTCTGTCCCCACTTCCAGTCCTGCGGAGAGTGACAGGTTTGGTTCCTGGGGTCAGACAGAGCTCTGTTCTATGTTGATGTCACTGCAGAGATGGCTTGGGCACCTCAGGGACACCAGATTTCACAGTTTTGCTGCCACACTCCCTGTCCTGGGCTATCTGAACAGTGATGGTGTGGA
This sequence comes from Pachyramphus minor, assembly GCA_013397135.1. Classification (NCBI taxonomy): domain Eukaryota; kingdom Metazoa; phylum Chordata; class Aves; order Passeriformes; family Tyrannidae; genus Pachyramphus; species Pachyramphus minor. The sequence goes on along the minus strand of VYXB01004989.1, from coordinate 1,208,543 downwards.
ACAGCCTGTCTTTGGGACCAGGAAGCAGCAGAGGGAAATCCAAGCTCCCAGTGTGGATTCAGGAGACCCGTCGGCTGAGACAGAGAAAGAGCCAAGGCAGCCAGGACAGAGAGCAGACGTGTCACCCGTAGTGGCTATTTCTGGCATCGTCCTCAGAGCTGGGGACCTCAGACATGAGGGCATAGGGAAGCACCGCTGGGATCTCCTGGGAGCCCTCCCCACCTCGTGGCACTATGGGGTGTTCCCGCAGGCATTTCCCATCCTTAGATGACTTGCTATCAGCTCCCAGCAAGTACAACGGCCTCAGGCGAGTGTTGCCTGACAGGCTCACACAGATGTCCTAAGTGGAGGTATCCATCGGGAGCACAGTGCAGCAGCTCACTCCAGGCCCTGTGGGTGGGTGTCTCTGTCACACACCACTCCACGCTCATGGATCACTGATGGGAGCAGAGGGTGTTGGGAACCTCACTGGGGTTCATGCAAACTTCCCACCCCAGTTCCACATCCACCCAACCACCACCTAAATATCCACTGACAGATGCTGATCCCTCCAGCCCGAATCCCCCCAAACCTGCCCACAGCAGTGGTCTGCCAGCAGCATGAGGTGCTCTTGGGGTCTGAGGAGGTGTCACGGTCCCTCTGGGTGAGCCTTGATGAGGTGTAGAGACCTGGGGTGAGCAGGGGGAGCCATTGGATTCAGGAGGTGGTCCAGAACGGGGATCTGCTGTGAGCAAGCAGGATGGGTTGGCTGAACGCAGACAATGCCGTGCCTGTCATCATTTATCTGCTCTCCCCAGGCGACCTCCCCAGGTCTCTGGACATCTTTATTTTGAAGCTGGGTCTAACTCAAGTTTCTAGAGATGTTCACCTGCTTCTCTGGATGCAAGCCAAGGGCAGTGCTTCCACTGCCAAAATCTTCCCTCCTTGCTGTACTGCTGGATGAAACTTTGGAGGTTGGAAAGATCCCATGACCTCAAGACCCAGGAGACTCCACTGTGTTGGTGACCCACATTAACCCACTGTGACAGAGGGGTTTCCCTGTCTGGTGACGAGGCTCCCTAGTGCTCTCCATTCAGGGCAGAAAGTCCAACACCTTCCCAAACTTCAGCACCTTTGGAGACACAGGAGGACAGATGTGGCCAGATAATAAGGTGCCCAGGACCTTGTGCTGAAAGACTCGGCCCCAGCATGAGGTCTTTGAAAGCCGATTCTTCCCTCTGTAACATGAAGATCAGGATCCCTTGAGCTTCTTCCCCACCTTCTCACCCGGAATCCTTTCTACCATGAAGAAAGAAATACAAATGAAAGAAAAAAAGAAAAGGAGAGGAAAAGAACAAATACAGGAGAGAGCCAAAGGTTTTCCGGCTTGGACAAGGTCTCCGCTCTGTGTCTCTCAACACCGGCGCTTACCAAACATAGCCAGGGCCCCGAGAAACCTCGGGCCGGTGGAGAGTAGTAAGATGAGCTCCCTCTTTATTTGGCCTAGCTAAAAATAGCGGAGGGGAAAAAAAAAAGGCAGAGTCAGGACCCTGCAGGACCAGTAGTCAATGGGCTGCGAGGAGCGATTGAACTCCGAGCCCTGCTCGGCAGGCTCCAGCTGACGGGCTATTTTTTGCCGTGGTTGACTAAATATGGTCAGGGAGGGAAGAGCAGGAGCAGGGGCCGCGCGCCCGGGGGTGCGTGTTTGGGATGCTTCGCTGGGTATATAAGCACTGGAAAGGTGGACTCGCGTCCTGACCAGAGCTCCCCCCTCCCTCCGCCAGTCCCCCCCGCCCCCAGCCCTGTGCATCCCCCCGCTGCCTGACCCC
>VYXB01004989.1:1168463-1205951 GCA_013397135.1 Pachyramphus minor | reverse complement strand
GATTCCATGACCCTCCTCTATGCATCCCTAACTCTCGAAAGCTGATTCAGCTTTCAGCTAGTGCTCTGGTGAGTCCTCTGCTGCAACAGAAGCTCCTAACTGGTATGTCTTTTTTTTTCCCCCCCCTCCCTCTCTTCTGCTCCCTGCCTTGCCTTTAACTGCTACCAGCTCAGCTTGGTTTAAACACTTTTCCTGGCCAATGCAGGACTGAGTGCCCATCCAACTTACCCAGGGACTTAAATATGGGCTTCTGCATCCAGCAAATGTACGTGTGTGTGTGTGTGTGTATCTGTGTGGGGTGTGCTGGATGTGTGTTTAATCTGTGGATCGGTTAGGAAACCTCCTCCCCCCCCCTTTTTTTTTTGTTCTGCTGTGGCATACTCCGCATTTAAAAAAAAAAACAACTAACAAACTGCAGAGCAAGCAGTGCACTAGAATAATCTGAACTGAAATGTTAGAACTTTGACATGCAACCGTTCTGCAAGGTTAAACCGGCCTTTAAATGCCTAATTCAGACACAGGCTGGCTAATGACACCTGGGGGGATTGGGGCTTTATTTATTTATTTGCAACAAACTAGTGCTATGAGCTGATATCAGGCAGAGCAAAAGGGTGAAATGTGGTTAAACTTAGCCTAACTTGCAATGATTTCAATGCTGGGGTGATTAACTGTTAAAATGCCGAGAAATGAGTGTTAATTACAGCCGCATGGTTTGTGGACGATCAGAAAGGGAATATGGGGAGGAGAAGGAGAAGTTGGGCTTTCCTGCAAGGGTTTGGAATTCAGGTTACATGAAGTGTAGCATCAATTGACTGTTATTGCTTCTGCAGCTCGGAGTTGACTATGGTCATTATATTTTATACGATAGTGGTGATACCCAGTCACATGAATATATAGACATCAGTTTGGTGAGATGGATACTGTGGTGCATACACACATAGATTTAGGTTTGTTTTATAGCACGCATATGGATATTTTACGCATCTTTATGCATAGGTATATAAATGCTATATATAAGTAGGTGTAAAATATCATCCAAGTACAACACATCTCCAGGCTGTGTGTAGAGTATGGATACAGGTACCTATGTCTGTGCCAGAGGGAGTGTGCACTCAGCAATCATGTGTAATTGTATAGGCAGAAATCTGTGATTTGTGCTGTCAGTTTAATTGCTGGGTTCCTCTCGAGTGGGTGGTTGTGTCTGTGGCTCCCAAGGTCTGAGCTCAGTCTCTCTGCCACAGGCTGCACTGGGGCCAGTGCTTGCCTGCACCTTGGCCCTGCTTGTGTCTCCCTTCTCCAGTGCCCAACCCTAGATACAGGCTGTCTTAAAAGTCCACAAAGTTTTGTGCTGCACATCTTCCATTTGACTTTACCACTTGGATTTGAGCAGAGCCTGGAGCCTGGGGCAGAGTAGGGATATAATATACAGCACCTTGCTTTCCACGCCTCTCACCATGCTTCTTCCCCTTCCATCTCCAGCCAATACCTCAGACCCTTCCCTCTTTTTTTATTTGCCCCTTCGCCTCTGCGCAATCCAGGTCTCCATCCATTTTTCTCCCCAGAACAGCCACAGTTTTATTGCGCATGTTTTTTGGCCGAGAGAAAGCACAGAGGCTCAGCGAGCCCAGGTGGGTCGAGGATGGTGGATTATGTTCACCCACCACCACTTACTCCTGGTGGTAGCTGGAAGATGGAATCCACAGGATGCCTCTGATGTCACATTAAAAACACCATCACACCATTTATTTGCTTCTCCACCAAAAGGGACAACCCTGGAAAGCATGAGCTTCCACCTAGAACCTCAAAGCAAGTTTAAATCTCCAGGACGAACTTTGCTGCTGTGGTTGTGTCATTGTCTTCAGTTCTAGTAAGGATCTAAAAGGTCATGTTTTTAGCTCTTACATTGTACTTGTTTTAGTGGCTAGCATTCACTGTCCCACTTGTCTGCAGAAGTTGGGGACTGTTCAAGACAGCTCATGTCAAATGCATTTGAAGAAATCAAATTGGGTATGAGGTGCAGATGTTTAGTTGTCCAAGAAGTCCAGTAGCTGTTCTACTGCTGTTGATCTGAAGGAAATTCAATACCATGGAGTGCCTTGGCTGTGCAACACCCCACCACCAGCACTTTGATTTTTATTGAGTTTCTTGGGCTTTTTTTTTTTTTTTTTAATCTGAGGCACTCAGACTTTCCCTCACACTCCTCAGCTCTCTCCTTTCTTTAATTTCACTGCAGTCATGCATTACACCAGTGCCTCAGCTCCATCTCTCTTCCCCTTAATCCAAACTAAAGGTTGAAATTTGCCTTTAAATGAGACAAATAATGATGGCTAAAACAGCCAACAAACTCAGGGAACGAGGGGGAAGCTGCACAGAGCCAGGACCAAGGCATGTGCCAGTATTGCGTGAGGGGTGTAAAGTCATTTTGGGGGTTGGGGCTGAGCGCAGAGGATTTACACCCCGGCTCCATGCGGCCTTTGCTTTTCAGTGGTGCTGGAAGTCGATGGGGAGCAGGGAAGTATTTACTCCCCAGCTGGCAGTGATATTTTAAAAAAGCAGTGAAAAGCATCGATGCAATTAGGTATTCCAAAGTGCTTAGTTTGCCACTTGCTAAGTTTACTTAAACCCTCTTTAAAGGGTTCATTAGAAGACTGTGAGAAACGGTAAAATTCATTAACACCGAGGCAGCCATTCCCCATTTGCCTGTAAATTGGTATCGATCGTGGGCAGCGGCGGGCGAGGGGCGGCGGGCGCACGGGAGGGTCCCTGCCCGCCCTGCTGAGCGAGCAGGCAGCGCCCGGCGTGACCTCCGCCGCGCTCCTGCCTAAATCCTGCCCATTATAGTCTCCCATTCAGCCCGGGCGGCGATCGCAGCCCTGCCACTCGGCCCACATTGTTCAGGGAGCTTTAAAGCTCAGCACGGCTGCGAGGAGGCGAGGGAGAGGGGGAGAGCCAGGGCTGCGTGCGGGACCGAGCCCCACGGGTGCACAGTGCGGCGGCGTGCGGGGAGCGCAGCCCACGGGGGCTGCGAGAAGAACTCGAGAAGACTTTGGCCCGAGCTCCCAGAACCTCGCTTTGGCTGCCTTTTATGTCTGCAGGTCTTCCCAAAGCCCCTTAGCTGGCGTGGAGCTCAACCGGATGAGTTATTAGGAGCAATTTTTAATTATTTTTTATTTTTAACATCCTGATCTCTCCAAAAGGCATGTGATGTCTTTTGGGGGTTGGTTGTCTGCGGGGTAGTGTCTCACTTCCAGTGACCAGAAGAGGAAAAATCATTGGATTCACTAGGTAAGATGCTTTCTTCTTCCTATGCTTTAATCTCTACTTACTGATAAAGCAATCGCTTGTCTGGGGCTGATGAGTTCTCTTACTCTGGCAAATGGAATAGTCCTTCCCGGTGTCGGTTTGTAAATCAGTAGATGGCCATTTGATTTTGGGCTTTCTGAAAACAAATTGGCTTTTTGCTTCCAAATTGTAGGATGCAGGCAATTGGGAATTCATCTATATGTAACTTTCTCCCACATGGCTTTGTCTGAAATGATACCTGTATGCATATACAGCAAAGCCTTTCCCCTGAACCACGTTTTGGTCTTTTTTTAAATGCTGAAAGTTTATGATTTTGAATGAAACACCTACTTTTTAGGTGGAGTGGGAGGCTGTCTTATACTCTGTGTCTTTTACGTTTCAAAGAGCCCCTGCCAGGGCAGCCACTGGACCTTTGCTGCTTTGTGTCCAGTGAATTATGCAGTTCCCCTTTCCCAGGATCCAAAATCCATCATCTGCTGAGGGCTCAGCCCAACATTACCGGCGAGGATCAGGAGCTGGGGTGTGTGTGTGTCTCTGCACATGGGCTGGGCAGGAGGAAAGTCTGCTGGTTTGAACTGAGCCGTAACTCACTCTCAGGATGTAAATTGTAAATCAGCGATATTTTTCCTCCTGTGACCATATAAATGCGCATATTGAAACTACCTGCTTGAGAGACATACTTCTTTATATGCCCATATGAACCTGGCAAGCTATGGAATGTAAAGAAGTATGTATTTCAGGTGGGAATCCTTCTCAGAGGAGCAATGTGTGACCCCGGCCAAGGCGGGGGAGAAAGACAGACAGATTATTTTATATTATTATTTTTTTTTAAACTGCCTGACCCGGCAGACCGACTGGGGAGTCAATTGATGATCTTGTTCCAGCGCGTGTATTGTTCTGTCACTTTGCCTGTGTCAGCAGGTGGAAATGCTCATCAGGACATTAAATATTCAATATGCTGACTGCGGCATGGGCTTTGAAAGGCGATGCCAGAGGAAAGCTGGCTGTCCGCTCCTGGGTTTTAACAGGGATGCAGGCCAATCTCTCCTTTTTCCTCCTTCCCCATCGACCCTTTATACCCCAAATATTAAGGCTAGATAGCAAATAGAGCTGGCTGATCCTTAAATCTAGGAACAACAAAAGGAGATGGAGGGTGGGGGTAGAAGAAGAGAGAGGAAAAGGATACAACAGTTGTGACTCGGGCGTGCAGTGTTTTAGCTTTAAATTGGTGTGCAAAGTCCATTTTTCAAATTTTTCCCACATTAAAACTTTTTGTGCTTAAAACTGGTGAGAAGGTGATATTCCTTGTTGTGCAACGAGCCATCCAGTCAGCGGATCACAGCTAAAGCCAAAGGAGTGCTCTGAATATAGGGATCTTATTTTCCCCAGGGAAAATGAGAAAATTAGATCCTTTCATTCTGAAAGTCTTTTCCTTTTTAACCTTTTCCAATGTAAAATAGTTGGCTATTTTTCCAGGATAGTACAATAACCTGGCAAGATGAAAGAAATTTTGTTTAAAGTCAAGTTTAACGTTCTGCCTAGATGGAAGCCGCATCTGAGGGTTTAAAGCTTTCATCCCCAAATTTCCTTGTGTTTCTATACGGCGTTGTAACGATGTGCAAAGCTGAACTCCTCAGAAAGCCGCTCCCTAGCTGCCCAAATTCCTTTTTCCATGTCCACGGGGACGCTGAGGGCAGCGTTTTTCTTTGGAATGGTTTCCCTGCAATTGCAACCCCATCTTCTTCTTGCTCAAGGGCCCCTACAGCATCGTTGGGCAGGTGTGGTGCAATGGCATGGCAGCAGAGGTTAATTAGGTCTTTCCGATCACAGCATCCTCCCCCTGGGCATGGGGAGCAGGCAAGACCCTGGATTTGGATTTTGGGGAGTCTTTATCCATCTCCGTTCACGGTGAGCACCGTCATCACCTGTTACAGGTACGCCAAAGGGGATTTAACTGTAATCAGGAGCTCGTGAGTAGTGGGTGAGAAAAGGCAGCTTGGGCTATTGGTGAGATTCCTACCTGTAGAATTTGGTGGAGTTTATTGAGTTGGGATTTTGTTTAAATTAAATAGCATGGCTGATGGGGGCATGGGCAGCGCTGACCCCTTCCCAGCAGAGGAGGAGCCTTTGCTTTGCTGGTTGGTTTTGGGAAGGCCGGGTTTGTACTGGAGAATGGCTGGTTTGCACATCATCCTATTTGCGTTTTTGGATGCTCTGGTTATGCTGGGCCCTGGAAAGCTGGGGTGTTCCTGGGTGGCTGCAGTGCGGTCCCTCAGGACCTTGCTGCGGGAATGCAGCAACCCCTGGGCTCAACCACACCAGCAGCCACCCTGAGTGGGTACAATCCCTGGTCCCCATGTCCCCACAAGGATGGGATACTGCGGGTGTCCTGATCCATTTTGGGGTCAGATTTAAATATGAAGCTGGTGGATGCTGGGAAATGAGCTGAGCCCAAGCAGGGAAGCACTGGTGTCCAAGAAGGACTGCAGCTTCACTTCCTTCTAAATGGCCAATGTTATCTTGAGTGTCTGGATAAAAAGAGAGAGCAATTCTCACCATTCTGGGTATAACATAACATTACAAGTTATATATAATTTATATATAAAATTTGCCTCTTTTCCTTGATGACCCTTTGCCTCACCCTTCTCCTTTCCTTTTCCTTTCTTCTTTCCTGTCCCACCTTTTATCTTTTCCTTTTTTTCTTTTTTCTTTTTTCCTGTTGGTGTTTTTTTTTCTTTTTTTCTTTTTTTTTTAATTTTCTTCTCTTTGCTTCCCTTTCTTTTCTTCCTCAGTGCAGGTTTTACTAAAACCCCTGTGGCACTGCATGTTCCTCTTGCAAAGGTGTTCATGATCTGATTTACAGTAGATACCTGCATTTGTAATGCAATTTTTATCTCCTTCCCCCCCGCCTCTCTGAATTAATACGCTTGTTAATCACATGGAATTGCTAAGTTTAGGAAGTCACTAAGTGCTCAGATTTATTTTTTATGTAAATATTTTCAAAGCTATAACTCTGAGCGCTGTCTCGCAGCACTGGAGCAGAAGTAGCAGGGGAGGCTTTGCCATGACCTGTGTCAGCTGGGCTTGGGTGACACTAAAAATGACATGGGGTGTATGTGGCCCCCCAAAAGCCATGGTAGCCCATTGCTGTTGACATCAATGGAAGCAGGTGATGGCTGCAGGCCTTTGCCAACCTGTGTGCGCCGTTCTTCCGCTTCATGGCAGCTCTTCATCTGTTTTGCACCTCTTCGGATTAAAACTGTGGCTGTTACATTGCACTAGGTCCACTCTATATGACAGCTAAAAAAAAGCCACTTCCCTTACACTCTTTCAAAACTGGTGAGCATCTCCTGGCCTTGAGGGCCATGGCAAGTGCGCTGCAAGGAGCATCTGTGCTGGACCCGCAGCGCTGGGATGCTCAGGTGCGCCCATCCATCCCGCGAGCCGAGGGCTGTGCAGTGCCAGGCATGGAAACAGGAGCCCTGAGAATTGTAAAAGCCATAAATCCAGTGGACCAAATTAGTTAAATTTTTCTATTCTATGCCTCACAAAATCCAGCCGTTCTTGAGATGAATTCTCCGCATGTAAGCGGAACTACCGGCAGGTATAAGATGGATATTTTGCACGTGCACACGAGAGCACAGGGACAAATTTGTGCCATGCGGTTTTCCCAGGCGGGTTTTTCTTTTTTTTTTCTTTTTTTTTTTTTTTTTTTTGTACTTTTGTGTGTTTGTTACGTTGATGATCTATTATTACAGTTGTTACTATTACTTAATGTTGGAAGACAGGTGGTCCCATAAATTCTAGCACCCTCTTTTATTTTTTTTATAAAAAAAGGGGGGGCATGTTTGCAATTCAAGTTTAATAGTGCATTCATCAAGAGCAATAAAGCATTTTATTGCACAAGTATTTCAAGGGATGTGCTGGCCCTGGTAAAAGCATTAGTAAAGGGGTGCATCAGCAATCTCATTTAAAACTGTCTACCCAACGTGAAAAATGTTGCGTTGAAGAATAAACTGCTATTAAGCATGATTAGATTGACCTGCAGGACAGATATTTTAGCTGCAGCAGCACAAGTCGATCAAAGTGAGCATCGCTTAGATTGCAAATTTTTTTTTTTTAATGCCCTAAATTAAAAATGAAAGAGCCTCAGAATATTTAGGACCAGAGAGTGACTTTGGGGGTGATATTTGTGCATCCAATTCGAAGCGGTTTGGAAAAGTGGGGAAAGGGGGAAAAGGTATTAATTGCTGCCCCTTTAGCATACATTGAAAATATGTTACTCAGATCAACCAATCAAAAAAGAAATTGTGCTGACTCAGCATTCGGGCTAGTCTGCACGTCCGATTGCAGAAGAGATCAGCACTGCACTGCAGTATCTTTCCCTGCCTTTGACACCAGCTTAGCTGGGCAGGGCTTCCCTTGTGTTTCCCAGGACTGGTTTAGGCCAAGAACAAGAGAAGGCCCTGAAGTAAGGAAGAGAGTCAAGGTTGCACGAGCCTCGAGCTGCTAATGATCCTTTTTAGTCAGTAAGAAAGAGCTTCCATGCTAGGTTTGCCCTGCCAGATGCAAGCGGCATGAATTGCTTGGGAATATATCTATTTTTAAAGGCTTTCACCACATCTTGCACTTAGCAGTGACTGTGGGCGAGGGGGTGGTGTGTTCCTAGCAAGAGAAATATCCTCGCTCCTCGGCTCGGATCCCTCCCTGGAAAGCCCAGGGCTGATTTAAGTAGCGCACTGGCGATTGTCTCCCAGAGAAGACACTGGGTTAAACGTTTGCTGCTTGCTGCTGAAGTTGCTCTTGACCTCAGCCAAGCAGGCGGCGATGCTGCCAGCTGCTGTCCCCTTGGGATGCAGGGGGTCACAGTGAGAGCAACCCAGTGCTCCAAGGATGGAGCCGAGGACACGGGCTCACTGGGCCTGCAGACAAGTTGTTTGACTCGCCTGACTCAGTTTCCCTCAGAGGCAAAGTGGGTACTTGCTGTGCAGTCACTGAAGCTGTACTTGTACTGCAAGGAGACAGCCAAGGCAGGTTGATGAAACTACCTGAGGAGAAGGGTTTTGTAAGGACTTCCCTGCTTTGGTGTTGGGTTGCACGGTAGTGCCCAGCACGTGTTTTGGGGACACGGCACAGCCTGTGTGGGCTGTACCTCTCTACCCTGGTGCTGTAATGAAGGCTTTTCTGGGCTCCCCACACCTCTGATCAGGCTCAGGGCACAAGGTGCTGAGGCTGCACCTCTGTCAGGACCTCATGGGGCTGTGGCTGCCTGGAGGATGTCCCAGCAGGAGTGAGCTGGGCGATGGGGTCCGTGGGGTGCTCCAGCACTGCGGGGCTGCTCGGTGGTTGCAGTTTGGGTGCAATGCTGCACAGTGCTGCTGGGTGACTCTGCTGGCACCAGGAGGGTTGTGTGATGCCATCCTGGCCCCCGAGCTTGCCCAGCTGTGCACATGCCCAGCTTTGAGCACCTCGGTGGGCACTTGTACGCGCAGGTAGAGCAATGTCCCTGTGGGCTGTCTCCTTCCCACCACTGCAGCTCCCCGTGATGCTCTGAAGACGTTTTTGTTTGCATTGTGTAACCAGCACCATCCCTGGGTTAGTCTGTATTTTTCCAGAGTGGTCTGTATGGAGGAGCAGGGCTGGTGGATGACACCCTTGGGTGCAAGGGGAAGGCTTTCAGGCACAGATATGCCTTGAATAAAGCAGAATTTGATAGTCAAAGATTTTAGCACTTGGAGCAGTTGCTGGTGGTGCTCAGGAGGCTCAGGGGAAGCAGGCAACTGACATCTCCAACAGATGCAGGGTTTTCCTTTTTATTCCCCTCCTTTTTCTTTTTTTTCCTGAAGCACAGGGCCGTGCCTGTAAATGCCTCGCCATGCCCAGATATGGCCTGTGCTGGGACCTGTGCCGCTATCTAAAAAAGCCCTGGGCAGACTGATGAGCCTGGGGGAACCGGGGAACAACTGCTATAAATAGTGCTCATTCTCAGCTGCCCTTCTGGGGGGACAGGATTAGGTGGCATCTGGGCAGCCAAGAGGCGTGGGACTCGTGACCACCGACCACAGGAGTCACCCAGCAGCTGTAAGGACAGGAGCCATCCCTGCAAAGCCCTTACATAGGCAAGTCAACCCTGGCATTTGGGGAGTTGGATAAAGCCACGGGAGCAGGAATCCAGTGACCCAAGAGCAATCAAGAATAAAGTTCACCACAACAGCCAGGGCAGTGCTTCCAATCTGAGTAGTGACCTGGCATTAGAGGCAGGACTCGGCTTTTGGCTCTTCAACCTGTTTGGTTTAAGCAAAGGAAGACGTCAGGAGGGAGCTGGTGACACGGGAAGAAACTTGTCACAAGGACTTGATGAGATGAAGAGATTTGTGTCCCCTTCTGGGACACCATGGGTTAATTTGCTTGTTAATTTGCTGGCAGTGAGATTATTGGAAGCTCTGATTTAATATTTGTGTTTACTTTGGGTAAACAAATTAACAAAAAACCCTCAAGTCTTAATAATTTAAGGCACAAACTTGATTGAAGCTAGGGGAAGATAATGAATCTCATGCCGTGATTTCACTCCTAAGCTTGCAGAAGGTGGGCAGTGTGTGTAGCTCATGCACATGCAGGATAACTGGTCCCTATATGTAAGGGGTGCTTTTAGCTATGGGTTGCAGGATTGTGAACCAGCTTCCATAAGAGCACAGAAAAAGGACTGTGTTATGCTTGAATTAAGCTCAGTCTTGAGTATTTGAAGGGAAAAGATGGAGCAGGGAGTGGGAATGGTTTGGGACACGAGAGGAGATGGCTGTGTGTGTGATACCTGGAGGGGAAGTCTTGAAATGTATGCAGTGGGAGATTGGGGATAAAAAATGTGGAGCAACACTGTAGCTTGTCCCTGAGAGGCTTGGCTGCGGGACAGGGACTGGGATGTGCAGGCAGCAAGTGCAACACAAGGATTTATACCCAGGCTTTGCCTCTTCCACCCCTCACAGTGTCAGGGCTGTGCTGCACAGGGAGCTAAACCACATTACTTTCTTTAAATTAAGCCAGCTTTGTCCTAAAGCCTTGTCTTTGAGACAATAAGACGCACCCACTAAAATCTATTGTGCCATTTTTGCAAAGACCAGCAAAAGTCACCCGTGTGCCGTCCCTTCCCTGTCCTCCATGCTCATTTGGCCTATTTGAAACTGAATTTATTCCTGGGAAGGTCCCCATCAATTTGCCTTGCTCTTTTGTTGACAAGTTTATTAAAAACCTGGGCAACTACATATTAAACTTTTATCAGTGTCGAGGAAGAATACGTCCTTTGAGCGGCCACAAAAGTTATGGATTGGGGCTTAACGTTTCTTGTTCCACTGTTCGGCTGAGTCAGCGTAACAAATAAAAGCTGCCACTTCTTTTTTTTTCCCCCTTTCTTGAGAGACAGTTCCCTTAACAGTGTAAGTAACTGTGTCCAATAATGTAAAAAGGTTTCAGGTCTGGGTAAACATAAGCCTTTTTTTTGGGGGGGGGCATAAGTCTTTAATAATTTGAATTATTGGTTTCAAACAAGAATAAAATATGAACCAGAGAGAAAGTTATTGCTCCTTAGCTCTGAGCCAATGGTTTTGGTAAAATAACTGTTACTTTATTTTACTTTTGGTAAAATAATTGTTACTTTATAGTGTTTATATGCAAAAAAATCACTGCAAATTAATAATTGCTGTACTGCAAGTGATGTGCTTTCATCCAGTGTGAGAGCATGAAGGGGTTGGAGCAATGCTTGGTTGGAGATGTACCTTTTGTGCCGCTGTGATAGGGGATCTTTGCTCTTTTTCTTTAGTCATAAGATGAAACAAAGAGGAGGCCAATATGTTGCACCAAAGATGTTAAAAATAAAGCGTTAGAATTGCATAACCTAGTTCCCGTTTTGCCGCGCAGCTGAGTTTTTAGGAGTTGAAAGAAGCCTGAAAAATAATTGGTGAGAAGGAGTTTGAACTGATATAACAACAGACAGGCAGGGGAAAAAGTGAGTATTGGTGGGACTGAGTCACAATTCTTAAACTCTGCTGGCTAAATAAATAAATAACACAGCATCTTTCTCTGCCTGTCACCGCGTCCAAGGATTTTTTAGTCCTTAAACAGGTTTGCTGGCATAATTTGTCAAGTCCAACAGGGAGGTTTCCGTGTGACAGCCGATCGTTTCTCACCACGCACAGTGGTGCACCAAAGCCGTCCTGCCGGCTCGGAGCAACTCCATAATTAGATAACAGTTAACATACGTCCATGAGATGGCTCATCACTCATGCCCAGGGTATGGCAGAGCCCTCCATGGCCGATCCCGCGCCGGCAGCAGGCAGGGAGCATTCCGGACAAATACATCTTCCTCCAGGAGTTTATCTGCATCACCATTTGCTCCAATTATAACTAATTGGACACATATTGCATTTTCATAGCATCTAATTTTCTATTGATTTTAACGGGACTGCTGGTGTTTTGTACTATTAAGTGGTATCTCGTATCAGTTGCTGTTTAAAAACGCTGAGTGCACTCCCCTGTATGGAATTATGCAGTCAGCACATGTTTTAAAACCTGTTTAATTGTTAGGTCCGTAAAATGCACAAACTGTATTAGGGAACGGCTTTGTTCTCTTCTGAGAGTGTGAGTAGGAAAAAAAAAAAAATTCCAACTCCACAACTATTTCCATGTCCGGTTTCAGGAGCTGCAGCTCCCAGAGACCTGCTTGGAGCCTAGTGCTTCAGGAAAACAGCTTCAGAGGGACCATCTTGATCCCACATGGAGCCAACTCCCTCCAGGTAATGATGTTCTTCACTGCCAGAAGAGAGCATGTCTGTGCTTGAAATGGGACTGTCAGTTTTACAAGAGGCCTAGCACCAAAATTTGGATTAAGGCAGAGATAAGGTCACTTTAGATGTTCTGTGTAACTAAGGAATAAGGTGATAATTGTAGGGTTTGGGACTTCATTCCCTATCATAGATATTGCTGTATACCTTGGCAATATATCCAGGTAAAACCAGGCTATCAAATTAGCCATTTCATTTCAGCAAGAACTCAGTGAAGCCGGGTGAAAGCAACAGTCCCTTGTTCAGCATCATTTAAAGAAGAAAGATTTTAAAAGAGAGATTTAGGGGAGGAAGGGAGAGGTGGCCTGGCAAAGAGCACTTCCAGCAATACACGGTGGATCGCTGGCTCATGGAGGGTGGATAGTGGCATTAAGGGTAGAGAAGGCAGATTAAAGGAGATGGAAATAATGTTTTGGGGCAGCTGAGCTACCCCAGGGTGCTGGTGAGTTTGCCATCAAGTTGCTGCTTTCGCTGCTCATTAGCAAGAACCACATTGTGTTTGTGGGAGACAGGTGAGTTGATGAGGGTGTATAAATTAAATAGACACTTTATTAAGTTCAGGTAATAGTTTTGGTTTGAAAGACTGAGTGGCTACTGCGATGTCAGCAACTACTTTAGTGCACAAAGGAACTGAGTGCTTTTTAATTAAGTCAAATAAAATCCAAGCAGAAGGCTCTCAAGCCTTGTCTGGAGTCTACTTTTTGGACTGAATATCTATAATTTTAGAAATGTTAATAAAACACAGTCCACTTTTTCCCTGTAATAATATAAGTTCAATTAATATTTGATGTCTGTAAGGAGAAGGATAAAAGCAGCGAGCTTGTATTTTCTGGTTTACAAATGGCACATTGTGCAGAATCCCGTGACTGTGGCATTGATTTAAACATCCTCGCAAAGACACCATGCAATAAAGTTGAATCATCTGCAGTACAAGTATGGCTGTTTGGGGGGGAAAAAATAGCAATGTAAGAGAGTAGACATTTTCCTGTATTATCAAAAGCCACTTCATTTTGAGGAAATTTCCTCCAATTTAGTAATGTTTGGATGGAAATCAAATAACACATTAGCTGGAGGAAAGGGGAAAAAAAACCCTTGCAAAGCTAATTACGAAGGGAATGTGCACTTCATTAAGATAAAGCTGTAGGAAATCAATGTTCTGTATTGTTGTTTTTTCCTTTTGATTGGATTTTAGAATGATAAATTGTTAATGCATTTGATCTAAAAATGATTTGTTTATTCAGATGAAGAGCAACAGTACTTTGTCTCATTTGGCCTTTTAGCTTATAATGATAATGGCTTGGAGGACTGCTCATTTCTCAAAAGGGTATCAGGCTGGAATAGGCAGGAGATTTCTGGACTCAGAAGGATGGGCCCTATGCAAGGGTTCGTTGTAGGCTAATTCTATTGCATGTTGAATCTTCTGCTTCATTAGGAATATCGACAAATGCTGATAAATTCTTTGGCTTTTTTGTACTGTCTATAACACGTCTTTATTAGAATATTGAGGCTAAAGTGGAAAGATCTGCAATAGAGCATGTTCTCTTACATTGTCTGCTACTGATCCTACTTGCCATGGCAGTGGGGGCTTTTTCCCCTTTTCCTGCCTGCAGTCATTGTCAGTAGCCAAAAGCCAAGCAGAGGCACTGCACAAAGGTTGTTAGAGAGGGAAAAGTGATGCACAGGTTTGTTTTGGTGATTTGGTTTTGATTCATCTCTAGCCCATGTCTCTCACTCAGGGTGGCCATGGCTCCTCAGTGCCACCCCACAGTAGGCTTTTCCCAGCTCAGGATGTGCTGGAGCATTGAGCTGAGGCAGGAGCATCAGCTCCTGGCCTTGGGGGCCTTTCCAATGCTGGACCCTATTTCACAAGGAGAAGAGTAGATCTGGCTTCTCTTTGGACTCAAGACTGAATTGCTGGTGTTGAGTGGTTAAGGTTTTGGACCCGGATGAGGTGCTGTTGCAGATTGCACTTGCAACATTGGCACAGGCAGGAAGGGAGAGCAGCACCCTGCTAGATTCTGCCTGTGGAACCTGGCAGCACTCAGCAGGCAGAGGTGGACCCTGTACCTCCTACTTCATAGAGGTGGGGGCCCACAAACATTTGGGACTGGGCACTGCCTCACTGCAGAGATCAGGGGCTTCAACACAGCACACACCTCTATCCACACTTGTAATCCATCTTGCTTGGGTGGCTGGTGGCTGGTGCAGCCCCAGAGACCAGCCTGGCAGTGCCTGCCTGTGCCCTTCCTGCTGGGAGGCTATTGCAGCTCTCTCCAGCTTATAGCGTGGGCTGCTCTTTCTCAGCTGCTGGGAAAGCCTCACCACCAGAGAGACATCATTAGTTTTGATTAATGGCATCCAGAAGAGAAAACCTAATTTTCTAAAAAGGAAAACCTCACCCATAACTCACTGCAGAGAATTTAAACAAAATGTTATAGAACATCCACGCCGACTCACATTGATTTCAAATATGTTCCAAGGCACACCCTGAAGCAAAGCGAGGGGGGAGTGGGGACAGCACTGGTCCCCAGCAGAAGATGCTCAGTGTAACCCCACACTGCCCTCCCACAGCACTGCTTTCAAGTGACTGACCCCAAATCAACAGGGCTGGGACAGAACAAGAGCACTGGGAGAGCACAGTGTGTTTTAAGTGGTGGTGCTGAGGCAGCTTGGTGCACTTTAAACCAAAATCCATGTGCCCATCAGGGTTTAGCTCAGTACAGTCTCAGTCACTGATGGCACTTCCACCTCTATCCAATCACCAGTAAATGATTACTTTCCTTTGCCTCCTGTAAGTCACCAATGGATGAATTTAATACTTCCAGGTCTTCACTGTCTAAGTTTCCATTTAGTTCCTTGGCTTGATTGTCTCTTGAGAAGGCACCTAGAGATAACTTGATTAAATTAATTGTAGAGCTCTTTTTACAAGCTATTCTCTCCCTCTCTTTCTCTCTCCCTCCATTTATTTATAGGCAGCTTAGAGTAACGGGTTTGGGCAGTTAAGTGATCTGCAGTGCTTACTGTGACAATGTGAAGCCTGTAATTCTTGTGGAGGTTGGTCCACTTGCAGTATTTCTGTGTGCAGTGGTTCTAAGCACAGGTGCTTTTCCCTAGTATCATCTTGCAGCGTGGTGGGCTGCGAGGAAGAGGGGGGAAAAGTCACCTTTGCCTTATGACGCATATAAATTCTTTAAATAGGTTATGCACATGGCAATGTGCAATATCTGTGCGTGGCTCTGGGTTAAGAAGGAAAGGCCTGACTTTATTGGCTCCCACTGCAGAAATGATCGGAGCCGCTGTGATTTTTAAATTTGATTTACTGAGTTATTTTTAGCAGTGGGGTGTTCATGCTGCAGGGCTCTCCGGGAGAAATCAGCTCCCCAGCTCCGCGACACGAACCGTCACGCAAGTGACTTGGACAGTGATGGGGTAGCAGGGACTTGCTTTCCTCATTTGGGGACAAATTGCCTGATTATGGGATTGCAAGAAAGAAAAGGCTTTTTTTTTTTTTCCTCCCCATGTTTCATTTCCTTCGTTTTCCTGTTGGTTTCTGGTGATGTGAGATACAACCGTTGCTTGTCTTGAGCAGATCTTAAACCTCCTGAAAATGCTGATTTTAATGCCAGATAAGGAGACATGGGAGGCTGTATGGTAGGGAAGCAAAGTTTGCTAACCTCTAAAAAGGGATTTCAGGTGTTTCAGCCTTTTCCCTCCTGTTTGCCAAGGAGAACCCCGAGGCTAGAAGAGTTCTGCAGTTCCGAGTTCCTTGGCTGTAGGCTAGGCTGCTTGTAGGAAAGGACATCTCTGCTGCTGTGTGTTAGGTGTCATTTCAGATACCAAAACACAGGGCATGAAGGATGACAGCAGACCATAAAACACTGAGAGGAATAAGTCAGGAAGTGATAATTAAAGTACCTGGATTAAAACAATAGCCTTTACTTCTGTCACGCTGTAATAGCAGCGTGGCTCTCAAGACAGACAGAGCCAAATATTAGGTTTAAAAATGCTCCAGGCTGATGGTTACTGCTACAGACTATTCCACTGCTGTTAAACCTGCCTCTTTAATTCAGACCCGCTCTTCAGCCGTAGCCTCTAAGAAGCTTAAATAAATCCTGACTGCCTGAAAGTGAAGCCATTTGAACCAGTGCAGCATCAGGCAGCAAGTTCAGAAGAGGTCCAGGCAGCCAGGAAAGAAAGGACCCTGAAGAATTCCCCTCTCTGCTGCCACAGCCCATGAGGCCAAATGCTTTGCTAAAGCTGGTAAAATGGAACCAAATCAACTGTTCAATGGATTTGGTCCCCTTCAACCAGCTGTAGCTGTGCATTGATCTCTCAGATGCACCTTGGAGGATGAAACACTTGAACCCGACCAAGGCACCTCAGGTAGAAGACAAATGGCCACGTGAACGCTGCTGATAAGGAAATGATGATGACTGGCATCTGCAGATCTCTCACTCGGGCTCTAAACTGGTGGGCTGAGCCTGAGTCATTATGTGGTTGCCAGTCAATTCTGCCTAACGGAGACCACTCAAGATTGATAATCTCTATCATCCTCCTAGTATTGATCTCAGCTGTAACTCAGGATTGTGTATTTCTACTGCAAATGCTGTGCATTTTCATATGTATTTGCTCACACCCATCCAGGAGCCCTGTGTTTCATTTGCTGCAACGAAGAATAAAGGTTTTGGTCTGAAGTTCCCTCCTTGTGTTTTGTACCATGCGCCAAGCTGCTCCTTCAAGAGCTGTAGTGAAGAAACAGGTTGTTACAGGGATACCAGAGCTGGGAAGGAGTTGGGAATACCAGCAAATTGCAAATATACACAGCCTGGACTAGCCAACAATGTTTTTTTTGTTAATGAGATAAAAGATGTGCTCCTAAAAACGGGTCCCCAGTTTGACTTTGTTGACTTAAAAGACTTGTAAAATCTCTACCCCGGTCTGATCCTTCTAAGCACTAATGTTATGCTAATGGACTTAAAGAAAATCGCTCCCTTTCCCATGTAATAATGATTGGTGGGAAAGTAAGCTGGGCGTCATCCTTTCCTAGCCATTGTAAATCTATAGGACTCCCACTCTCACTTTCTCTGCTATGAATATTGCAGGCATAATGAGCCATTTGGTTGCAAAAGTCTGATGGGAGATTATTCATGTCTTTGCTTCTTAACGACACCTGGCCCAAGTTAACCCCTGGCATGAGAGTGTGCAGAGATTTGTCTCTTTTCACACGCCAGGAATTTGGTTCATTTGATTCCACATCTCTGGTCCTTTAGGTACCATTTAAGTGTTCTTACTAGGGCCGAGAGTATTCATGTGCTTCAAGATTAGGAGTTGTTTGATGGATCTGGGGCTTAACATGCATCTAATATTTATGTCACTGGGTCTTTAAAAGGCAAAGACATGAGTAGCAATGTTACTGCAGCAGAACCTTTCCTCAACTAAAAGGAAAACAGTGCTTACTCAATCCTGCTAGCTCATTTTTCTGCCCCTTAACAGTGCCTAAACGCACATGTCAAAATCCTACTGAAGTCTACATGTGGGTTTTTTCCAACACACTTCAATCAGATCAGGCATTTTTTCCTTCATGCCACCAGCTAATTTCTTGAAAACAAAAAAAATTACAAAAAAATGTAAAAGAAATTACCAGTTCTATTTATTCATTTATTTATCTTCACAAATGCAGCATCTTTCCAAACACCCAACAATGCATCCACAAGAGCTTTGACCTGGCCTGGTGGAAGATACTCGAACCTTTGCAAAATGCATTTGCTGACATTTGTGCCTGCAAACAGAGGAAAACGAGCAGCTCCAACAAATCCCTGTATTAGCATGGGGCCAGTTTGCAGTGGGTAGAGAGGGTGCTCGTGGCTTTCCAGTCGCAGCCACGCAGCACAGCTGTGCCCTTGGCAAAACAGCCAAGTGGCCACTGTAGCTCCAAGTCACCTCTTGAGACACTGTGTTTCCTGGATGATTAATTGCTTTGCAGTTGGTCCTGATGGTTTCTGCTCCATCCCAATTCCTAATTCCCATCTCAGAAGCACCGGGAGAAGGCATCTGCTGAGACAGGAATCGCTGTGTGAGCAGAGCAGCAGTCACTGAGCAAACATCAGCTCAATGGTGTTGCTGCCAGTCCTGAGATTCCTGAACAAGGAAGGGGACGAAAGCACAAGGGAAGGGGAATCCTTAGCACAAGTCCCTAATTGCTGGCAGTTTGGGCTGTGAATGATGTTGGGACTCTAGAGGAAAAGGTTGAGTAGAAACAGATGCTTCCAGCAGGTTGTGGCCTGGGTTTCCAAAATACCACTTTCCTTCTGCCTGCTCCCACAATCTGAGTTGTTTTCTCTTGTTCCCCAGGGCTGCATCCGATGTAAACAACACCATTATTAAAATTCTTCCTTGGTAATGATAATTAAGTTACTAAAAAATGTCAAATGGGAAAGCTAGAGGCATTGCAACTTGAACAAAACCATGGAATATAAATGAAAATGTTTTCTCCTTAAAGAAGTGTGGTCTATATTGAGGTTCCCCCAAAGCCACTTGAGCCTCAAACATCAGGAAAACTTCCTTGTTCTCTTGTAGCAAGAGAAGATACAAATACACAAGGATCCCAAAAGTTGGGCCATGTATTTAGGTGCTTAAATGTGGATCCAACCTTCAGGCAGCCATGCTTGAAGATTGCTGCCAGTGTTTTTATTGCCTAATTATATCTTTATGGAATGAGAAATTCAATTCACTTAGCATGGAATTTCTATAACAGTACAGCCATTATGGTCTAGTCAAGGAAATATGAGGCCCAACAGAAGGCAGCAGGTAGACTTCAGGGGAGCTCTCTAGGTGCTGTTACTGTATAGGGACAAACCTAAGGCGTGGGCCAAAGGGTTGTAAACATCCCTCCCAACAATTTGTGTTTCAGCCCTGCTCACCCCCAAATACTTCCTGATGCAACAGCAGGGATTTGGAGCAAATGCAGCTCACTGATGTCTGCCCTTTGCAGCTCAGAGCTGCTCGGATCATGAACCCACCCATGGTGTGAAAATTAGATCAACTTCAGTTGATTTCCCTTAAAGCACAGCTCTGAGGGGAAGTCTTACTGCTGACTTTGAAACCCCCAGGATCAGATCCTGGCTAAGTCATTAGAAACCTTTAGCCAACCATCCTTAACTACATCAAATCTAATTGTCCTCCATATCCTCTAAGAGGCTGCTCTGATGGCTCACCAGACACTGCAGGTTTCCCGGAAACCCTATTAGCTTCTCAAACAAGGCAATTCTGAGGACTCCAGTCCTGCAAACCTTTTGTGCAAATATTAAATAACAGTGCATAATTAGCAGGAGTAATCCTTTTTGCTTGACCCTCTTCTTTAATAAAGATCTTCGTCGGCGAACGCAAATGTTATTTTGAGGAGCAATTCATAATCTAGAGCTGCTGAACACATCAGCCTAAATACACTAATACTCTAATATCCATATTTGTACAGGACTTAAGACAGATAAAAACAGACACATTATCTGTCCCAAATACCTGAGAGCATTCACCAATCAAGCTTAGGAAGAGAAGGGGGCAAAAGAGTGGTAAAGAAGGGATCACTTCTGCCTTTGATACATCTGCAAGTGCATCTTGGGTGGTGTGATCAGATCATCTGGATTCTGTCCATGGAGTTTTTCTGTGGGTCCTTTTCCTTCATCTGCCTTTTTTGTTTTTTTGAGAGAAGAGAAAAGAAAGGACAAGCAAGCCAACAGGCAGATAATTGCTCTGTGCTGACGGTTTGTCAAGTGAAGGAAGCACAATTTTAGTCAAGAGATCTGTGTTACAGCAGCGCTTGAGCAGGAGTCTCTTCTTTTCCTCCCAGATGGCATTGACATGTAGCCTGAAGGGGCTATCAGGATACAAAGCTAAAGATGGTTAAAGACATTAAAAACTCTACCATGTGAGCACCATCTACACTAGGACCATCATCTGGGCGGAAGATTCATCCTGACATATCCAGCAGAAGTCAGGCCTTCTACTGGTGTTATGTAAAGCTGTGAGCCAAAGGTATTTTTGAGATAGATGAAAAATATATATTACTGCTACTATCCATGCCTGTTCTAATAGGTCTTCATTAACACTTGAAAAACTATGACCAGTAGATGTAATGATCTGCCTTCCTTTCTGTTTCTGGGTGAATGACAGCTCCTGTAGGGTGTTTATCAGTGCAGGTAAGAAATGGCTTGAGCCATTCCTGTCTAATTCTACTTCCCAGCAAGGTATTGAATGCATTCTCTTCCTTACAGGGCCACCAGTGTTTCCCAGATCCTGACAGGGCTTCTGTTAATGATAAACATTGCAGTCAGGCTAGGATTGTAAATATTGCTACAGGATGGAGGGAATTTGAATTTCTGCATTCCTTGGATTTGGTACTGTGTAAGTTGCTGTAATTAACTTGTGCTGAGAATGGGCTTAACAACATTTCATTGTTTAATAAGCTGCACAGCCCTTTCATACTGTGGGTGCAGCTGGAGGGATAGAAAACAACAAAGAGAGGAGTTCACCTGCAGGAAAATATCCTCTGCTTCCCCCAAAAGCGATAAAAATGTCAATACTATTGACACAACCCCTAATTAAAAATGACTGCCATAATCACGCATATCATAGCCGTAGGACGTTAGTTTGGATTAAACATAAACAGTGAGATGTGCCAGACGTGTTTTCCAAGGGAAGACAGGGCTGGGTGATGGCATCTCCTGTACATCCAAGCAAGAGCAGAAGAAGGATGCTTCAGCTCCTACACACGGGCTGCTTCCTGGTGAATGGCGACTGCCTGCACAGCCTGAGCTGTTTGCAACCATGAGATAAAACGTGTCCACGTGAACTTCTTTGGCTGAGGTTTGAAGCAGACGTCCTTTCCTTTGTGTCTGACGTGGCCAGACAGCAGGAGCGTGGCTGGTCGTAGCAGCTTGGCGGGTTCATGCATTACCTCAGCTACTGCAGCAGTGCTGAGGTGTAGTAGCACCCAGCCTGGGGTGTGGATAACTCCTCCTTTCTCTCACAAGGAATAAAATCCTTCATTTTGGGGTATTCAGCAAACAGAACTACAACAGAAAATAGTTTGTCACTGTTCCACGTAAACTAACTTATGTAATTGGTCTGCCTGGATTGGACATGGATTTAATAGTTGTACTCAATGATCTTAGAGGTCTTTTCCAACCTAAATGGTTCTACAATTCTGGGACAGGCTCCCTATTTTAATGTTCAGCTGCTCTTACCTTATGATTATTCTACCAGGGTATGCCCAGGGATCTCAACTGGCTTACAGGTACTTGTCTTTTATTCTACAACACCAAAAATAACCGCTGTGATCTTCCATATGTGCTCCTGGGGCTGAGGCCACAAGCACTATCTGCTACAGGAGGGTTACAAGAGCTGAATAACCCAGTGATGGGGGCAGACCATGGCCAGTCTTTTCTTGAAGGCACCAGAGACTCAGCACCAAGGGCTTCTTTCCCACATCCATGTGGGGATAGGGTATTTCACATCTCTTACACCTCCCTCAGATAACATCTGCCTCCAGTTCTTTCTGCCCACCCCTCCTGTAAATTATTTTGTGCAGTGCTTTACAGGTGGCTTCTCCTTTCTCCTGCCTAGTGGGAGAGGGAAAAGAGTGAGAGTGAGAGGGGAAGATTTTTGAAACTATTTCCCAAATATGCAAGTGTCCAGCCACGAGCTCATATCCTGTCAGGGGTAAGAGGTGGCCCCTTTTGTGGATCACCTGGAAAGTAAAGGCATAATCCATCTTTCCATGGTGAGGAGCATGGTTCTGTGAGCCAGAAAAAGCCAGTGAAGCACAAAACCTGTGACAACCCTTTGTGCTGGGATATCTGTCAGTCATAGAAACAAGCAGAAGAAAGAAAAAACCAAACCACCAAAACTGTGTGATTTGTGCCACAGGGCAGTGTTCAACAGCCAGCACTTGCCAAATTTGATAATCCTGACCACAAATCCACCATTGTATAGGTTTAAGTGTTGTGCCCTTTAAAGCTGATGATGGAGTATGAAAAAAAAAAAAAGGGGGGGGGATTTGGAGAAACCAGGGAAGAGCCAGAAATTAGCTGACAGCCTGGCAGAGACTTAAACCAACTCCAGACACTGTATCTCTTAAACCGGGGAGGAAAGTTGAATCTGGAACCAGAACTTCTGCATCGTGGCTCAGGTCCATTGCCGGTGACTGCAGAGGATTTATCTGGTGATTACACTCAGCCTGACTTTGCAGATTCTCCCTTGACACCCCAGGGAGCCTCACCTGCGTTGGGGCTGCTGGGGAGCCAGTGCCTGATGAAACCTCCCCATCGATCTGCCAGCAATTCCTGCAGGATTCAGCCAATGGCCACTGCAGTAACAATGCCAGGTCTTGGGGCTGGTAATGGGGCGTCAGACCATGTAGTGTGGTTAGGAAGGTGTCTTGTCCCTTGTTTTAGACACTGTTGGTCTCCAGGACTCTCCTGCTTGCAGTTGTGGGTGCTGTTTGGAATTTCAAGTAGGGTGAGGCTGGAAGAACTCAGTGGTTTGCTGCTTGTGCTGATGCTGATGGATTCAAGTACATGACTTTATGAGAAAGCTTCACCTCCTGCAAGGGAATCTGGAGCTAAGTCTGGTGTAACACCCTCACTTCACTTTGAGGACGAGCATTTCATTCTCAGCTGCTTTGGAAGTGCTAAAGACTCCACAATAATACCTTTTCAGACTTTTAAAACTTCGATTGTTATATGCTGTTTGCAATGTCACACCAGAAAATTTACTGCGGGGTATGAGCAGGTTTTTAAGTGTGGACAAGATTGATTCATGAGTGGATTAATCTGATGCATCTTTTAAATGGAAAACTGACATAATTTTCCATCAGAAACCTGCTAATAAAACACATTTACTTGCTTAATCCATTTTTTTCCTGTACTAAGTGCACTATATAAGGTATAAAAATATCAAATCAATAGTCAATGAGTATATAAAAATGAGACTGAGATTTCAGAAACCATGTGTGAACCACCCTCTCCTTGGCTTCTTGGAGGACTCTGAGTTCTGTTCCTGCTGCTGAAAGCCCCATTCCCGAAGTCTCATTGGGACAGGGAGGCTGCAAAACCCCAGGTGTCCTTGTAAGTCCCAGAGGGGACTGGGTGCATCGAGCCATCTGCTTCCAGGGGTTTGGTGGCATTAGTTCTCCTTCAAACCTCCATATTTTTAGAAGTAGATAGTTTGGGGGGGTTGGGTTCTTCTTCTTTATTAGTTTTTTTATTATTATTGCAGAAGGAACTGGATACAAGCAATGTGTTTAAAAGACAAAGACATCTTCTAGTACATTTGCACAAGAAGCCTGTCCCAGCCTGCCAGGGCATCTGCACAAACTCTCCTTTTTTTATTCTTAGGCTGGAGTACAGCAGTGTTATTCCAAAGAAAATGCCTGCACAGTCTTCTCTCTGCAAACGCTGCAACCATCATTCGATCAGTGCAATTCTCCCGTGTGAACTAATTTAACAAGCAGTTGCTTTGCAGGCTGTGGAGAATTGCCTCTTACCTAATAATTCTGCTAATTTGCTTAACTTTCCCAGATTGCAAACGGCCCTGCTCTATGCAAGCAGCTTTCTAAATGAACCCCCAGACAAGTTCTTGACAAGAGCCAAAGGAAAGGTGGATGGCTCAGGAGGTTGAAGCTCAGAGTCTTTAATTTTGACCTTTGGGCCAGCATTCAAATTTGCTTGTTGGGAAAACTGCATTCAGCATGTATTTTCTTCAGGGATTTATGCTACCCTTTTGCTTGTAATTATTCTCACTTGATGTCTTCCATAAATTAAAGATGCTTCTATTAGCGAGCTCCAGTCCTCTCAATTATCTTGCAAAAGTCTCCTTATTTGTGGCTGGGAGCTACACCACCAGGATTGCCATCCCTGCAAAGCTCCTGGTCGGTGGCTGCAGGCAGAGAAATAAGGAATGTACATGGGTAATACAAATGTCTGAGCAATCCCAGAAAGAAATGAAAACTGCAGTAAAGGTAAATGTCAGACTATTTAAAGACAATGTTAACTATTGATTTTTTAGAGGAGACTACCTCTTCAAAGGATGGCAAGCATGCCTTCAGATACAGACGAGGCAACCTAGATGGATGGCGGAGTGAGGGAGGCGAGTGATCTGGGAAGACAGAGATTTTCCCGGAGAGCAAAATGAACCCTTGATGAAGCCTTTGGGATTAAAGAGGTGGCTTAGTTCTTTCACAGCATCCACCCTTCAACCCATTTAAGCACCATGCCTTTTCCAAGAAATGAAGGGCAAAGAAGCACTGATAAGCAATAAAGAGATAAGCAGCAAAGTACTCGTTTCACCGGTGTTTCCCAGTGAAAAATGAACCCTCAAGCACACCCAGTGATTTGTTGTCTAAGTAGCAAAGCTCACCCAAGTTCCTGATTTTGCTTCCAGCAGAGATGCTCATTGCTCATTCTCACACCCTGGAGCAACTCGGACTCATTATACAGCACTCGCTCTTCCCTCCTGCACCTGCCTGGGTGCAGCAAGGACCAGCTTATATATGTACATACACATTTTATATATATATGTACATATACTTGCCTTGTGGCCCGTGCTGTGATATCCCTGCCAGAGCATCCCAGAGCAGATATTCCTGGCCGCAGGCACCTGCATCTGCAGGGAATTGTTCCTTTCAAGCTGCAGTGCAGAGACGACGCTACACACGGTGCTTTGGGAAAACAGCATGATAAGAATTTAGTGAGGGGATTTAAAGGTCTTCCAAACCTGCATTTTCAAAAAGGGGAACTTCTTATCTCAATGGGTGTTTTGGAACAGGAGGAATGAAGGATCTAATCCAGGGAAGTGTAAAGTCAGCTAGGGCAAATTAAGTTTGCATTTGGATACAAACCCTCTTTTAGAGGCTAATTTGGCTGCTTTAAAAAACATTATTATGCACATCTACAAAGCAAAGAGAATGGGTGACTCTGGGGGCTCACTAATGGCTTTGGCAGGTTTTGACACAGGTACAGGAGAGGAAAAGACCCCCAGTGCCTTTTGTCTCTGTGAGTCTTTTGGGTGCTTCAGTTTGAAGATCCCCACAGGACTTGTAACTCCAGCTCCCCTTCTTTGCCAGGCAGCTTGAGGTGCAGAAAACCCCAGTTCCTGGTAGATCCTAAACTCAGCACAATATGGTATTACTACCTGGGGTAACTTTTGGTTTAGGTGTATTATTTCAGTAAGGAGGTCTTCAGAAGTGTTAAATGGCAGATGATATAATTTTTTGAATGCGAGGTTCATCTGAATTTTATTTTCTGATGTTTTGACTCATTGACTTGATGTCTCTCTATTATGCACACACCTCTGGAGATGTTGCTGGCAATGATTATGCATAGCATTGAGTTAGTGAATAAAACCACTCCAGGAACTGTTTTACAGATCACAGTATTGTTTTCCCTATAATTGTCCCACAAATGGTGGAAGTTATATGGAGAGAGCAATGTGCTCTGACAGACTGCGTATTTTTGCAGTGTGCATCAGATCTCACTTTGGCTTCTGAGAGTTATTTCTGATGGTTCTTGGGGATTTAACTTTAAGACCAATGTATTTTAGTATCCATATACGCTCCACTGTTCATGTCATCCGGCAGCAACTGAGGATGAGCTGTCTCCTTAATATGGATGAGACACCAATTTATCTAAGTTATCACCACCCAATCTCTCATACATCTCTGCTGTTAACTGCTGTGTTTCTGACATCCATACCCAAACTATCTGCAACTTCTCCTCCAACTGAAACCATAAGCAATTTTTTGGCTGGAAGTTCTTCTTATGTATATAATGGCTTCTTCATCTCCCAGCTTGAATTTAACCGTGGGGTGACAGAATCAGGCTCTGGACACTGCATTTTAAACCCACAACTCTGCATATGTCCACACAGCACACTAAATCAGAACTCAGGGTGTTTTTCCAGCATCTGAAAATATATGACTGAATTAACATGTCCCAGGCTCACTTTGAACAGCACTGCAGTCCCGTTGTGTACAGCCCCAGCATTTGACTGCAGAGTCAGCAATACTTTCCCCCTTCCTGATGCATTCCCAAACCAGCAGAACTTAGCCCTACTCCTGGTATTCTCTTTATAGAAGGTCCCAGTGGTATTATGTATCAAATAAAGGTCTCATTACTTAGATTCTGGTTCCTCCATGCCATTGCTCTCATTAATCATCCTGTTCTTCAAGCCGGTGCTACAAGCCATTAGAACTGTCTCTCTCCACACCCCTAAATTAGAGATTCCCTCCCCTGCAGTCCCCTGCCCCTCTGTGCTTCAGGGGCCACCAACCCACTGGGGACCACTGCTGCTGGCTGGGCCAGTGCTGGATGGCAGAGGGCCTCTTGGCCATGAGCTCTGGGCTTTAGTCCTATTGCAAAGAGATGGTCTCCCCTTTCTGCCCAGCCTCATTTTGGGGCACCTGGGGGTGCTCCTACTGCTAAATACCCCAGCACTGCCAGCTTTGTGCCTTGTAGTATCTCTAGATGCAGCCCCCTCCCCCAGGTGAAAAGGAAAGCTCCTTAGTTGGGCCCCAAATCTGTTAATTTAATCCTTGATTTCCCTGCAAAAAAATGGCTGGGAATCATCTCCTTGACACCCATTTAAGTTCCCATTGGATTTTATTTCCAGGGAGCTCCAAAGTCTGGCACAGAGATCACCCCAAAGAGTCACACTCTGCATTTCCTGCAGACAGAAGTGCTGCAGCCCCTGTCATCCACCCCTGCCCCCACCACACACCCCCTGCCCTCGTCACGTGGCCATGCTGCCCTTTGCAGTGTGGGACCCAGGGAATTTGCTACTTTCTCTGGGTAATATATTTTTTAGGATCACAAATGACTTACTGAAAGCACTGGGATGTGATTCTCTTTTTGCTGAGGATGAAATGCAAAAAGGCAGAAGAGTAGGGGAGAGCAGACCCACCCCCCTCAGCTCTATTAGTTCACCAAATCTGATGGTTTATTCATTTTAATTAGCCTCAGAATTCAGATATAAGTGTATGTATTTATACATATGAATTCATATAATGACACATAATTAATTTAGAGTTTGGCATTTCCGAACAGGTAATTAAAATAGTTCATTGTTGATTAATCACTTGCAAAATAAATTATTAGCAATATCACTGTTAGCATTATGTTTATTACTACAATTTAGAGAAATTAAGGCAGTTCACTTACATTAAATTAAACATGAAAGCACAGATGTAATATACCCTGGGCAATATCTACTTACTCGGAAAACAAATGTGATGTGTGCATTACAGTACATTTGCTAGGTCATACATCTTGGATGGCCTCTTCATGTCACCACCAGAAACCTAATGCCAACACACAGACGATTCCCATCCCTTTCCGTAAATATAAAAATAGGATCTGCTGGACTTCAGCACTGGCTCTGCACTGCAGTGTGCTCCAGGCAGCTCAGGCAGAACTGGGGATGCTGAAGGCAGTCGGACCTGCACGGGATAGAGGGAGGCTCTGCAGGAACCTCTGGACCAGGGGAGTGGGGAGATAACAGGGGCATGAAGGGCCACACCAAATTCATAGAAACACAGAATGGTTTGAGTTGGAGAGACCTTAAAGATCATCTAGCCCAGCCCCACCCCAAAAACCATTAGTGGGAAAGGAAATCAAATTCTTCACTCCTCAGCAGGACCCTGGGCCACCATTATGAGCCATATTATAGCCAAACTGCACAGAAACGGGATAAATCTCAGCCTGACTCTAAGAGGTGCTAAAGGCTTAAACAGATCATTTCAATAAAAGCTGAATTTCATTTTAAGCAGCTCTCTGCTGGGGCGGGGAGACATTTCCCTTTCCTGTAGGGAAATAGGTATCCCTACCTTTTGACAAGTGTTTTGTCTGGAGGGCATTCAACTTGGAGTCTAAGGGAGCAATAGGGAGAAGCCAGTAGAGATGAAGAGGACACAGATCAACTCATGACATATTTTCTGGATCTGTCTCTCTGTGGTTTTATAGCTATGGGAAATAATCTATAATTAGGTGTATAAAATAGCTCTCTGATCTCTTTGCTTCTGGCCCAAAAGAGCACAAAATTGATAACTCAATTATCGCTGCTGGAAATACAAATAAATTAAAATCACCTGGTGAGGGGAACTCTAAGGGAGGGACACCCTTGCAGCAGAGAAGATGCTGCTCTTTAATTTGAGCTCAGAGGCAATTAAAGCCCTGGGGCTGGAGCAGGGGTGGGGGAGACTGAGCTCTTAGTTCTCAGACACGTGGGATAGTGACAGCCAGCGTGAAGGTGATATCACCTTCTCAACTCAGGAGCAAAGTCAGGGGAAAGCTTTGGAAGTGGTGACATTCTTCTGGAAGAGCGGGACTTGTTGAATGACCAGTGAGCTTAACTAACTTACGGGGTGAGGAAAAGCAGGGTTGGGTTTTAACAGCTTTTGGCATAAGAAAATAATTAGTGCCTAATCCTGTCGCCAGCAAATTCCCGGCAGTTTTTGTTCTGAATTTACAAGCTGAGCAATATAGAATGTTGAGGGTCTTCTTCACTTTTTGCCAAGTCATCTAGCATTGACAAAAACTCCT
Organism: Pachyramphus minor; assembly: GCA_013397135.1. Taxonomy (NCBI): domain Eukaryota; kingdom Metazoa; phylum Chordata; class Aves; order Passeriformes; family Tyrannidae; genus Pachyramphus; species Pachyramphus minor. Next base: position 1,177,222 of record VYXB01004989.1, on the reverse strand, counting down.
TTCTCCACTGAGGCTTGTTTTTAATGACTCCTGTGCTGAATTAACAGTCTGCACCGGTGTGACAATGACAACAGTCACTAATGACCATTCTGTTTGTCTAAGCCACATGCTGAGCACTGATTTCAGTCCCTGCCACAGACTCTTTTTGCAAAAGGGCTTCTGGGTCTTTTTAAGCAATTTAAAATGTGTAGGATGAGCTGGCCTGTCCATCCCTGCTCTGTTGATATTCTGCTGCTGGGAAGTGTCCTTGAGCCAACAGTGAGCACCTGTAGGGAAGTGTGACCTGGAATGATGTGAGGAGCAGGAGGAGAAAAACCTTTGAAATTACATATATCCAGTTCTGATGACCCACACAGTAACCAGGGAAATTATATTTAAACAACCTGCCCTTTGATGCATCCTCTGCCAGATCAGAAGGGCAAGTGCAGTTTTGCAGAAAGGTCTGGTTTTATTGGGCAACACACTCTGTGACCCCATGGAGAGCATGTGACGGTGCTGACACATGGAATACGTGCAGGTATTATTTTAAAAAGAAAAGGAAAAGGACTCCAGACAACCTCCAAACTTTGTGCCAAAACCATTCCACTGTCTCACATTGAATGGGATGTTTCTGCCCATGAAATTGTTTCTTTGGTGAGGGAGGGCACTGTTTAGCTTTGTGTAGTGCCACTGCATGGTGCAAGTGATGCAAATCCCAGCTCTCCTCATCCCACTGTTCTTCCTGGTCACCCTCCCCATAGGCATGTGCTGCTTTTCTGCCAGAGCAAACCAGGGCAGCACAATAATATTCACTTTCTGAATATGACAGGTTTTTATTTAGGCAGCAGCGCTGCCCCTGAAGAAGCCGGGTGCACATCATCCTTCCTGTGCCCATTGCACGAGGCAGGTGTTAGAGTAATTCCATCTGAAAGCTTTTAGTTCCCGTAACTGATGATTTATATTTGTGCTGTAATACCCAGATATGGCAATAATAGTAAGGATTTAATTGTTTTAATGAAAGTAGCTTTTTCTGCATTCAAATCAATTTGCTAAGTTTGGATGATGGAATATAAGGCTGGATTTGGCTGTGCTTTTCGTGTGCCCTGAACAAAAAGGTGCAAGCCATTTCAAAAGATGTAGCTTGGCATAGTGAAACTTTTAATATCTGCAAAACTAATGGCAATAGGAACAGCCCAACCTGAAGAAAACAGATTTTACAGGAATTACAGTCTCGCTGTCACATTTGTAAAAGGGACACATGCATTTTTCAGATCTTTGCACATTAATGGCTGTATTTGATTCAAAATACAGTCAGTGAACCCTCAGTAAATGGAATTAAATGGTATGTGTCTGATTTGAGGGTGACAATCCAGCAATTGTTTCTTGTTTGAATTACTACCTGCGTGGCTGAGCACAGCGGTAATTGAAACTATAATGTTTCATTCCTCTTTAGGTATAATTTATCTGAAAAGTTCATTCACTGCTATTCCATTCTCCTTCCTGAAACCTCTCCCTTTACCATTACTGTGCTGTTGGGGTCTGCATCCTTGCTGTGTGTCCAGATTTTGATATGTTTTGGGCTTGACAATTCAAGCACATGAGTGACCCATGTTTCCCTGGACCAGCCCCATCTGCCCCCGCTTGCTTTGGCCGTGGGCAACTGACTGGGGGCTTGGCTGCTGCACAGGGCTCTGCTTATCCACATCTCTGCTTTGCCTTTGGCTCAGAGCTCAGGTCAGCATATCCTTACAGGGTTCTTCAAATTCCCCTTCAAAGCCAAGAATTTGCAGTGGCTTTGAGAACATCTTATTTTGGGTGACTACGATTATTGGCTGCGGGACCTGGACCTGCTTGTACAGTGATAGCTGTAAATGGAGAAGTAGCAAGGGTTGCTCTTTCTTCCAACTGTGCCTGGTTTTGTGGCTTTATGTGGTTCTTACACACTGTACAGTGATGGCTGTGGCACTGCTGTGCATCTGCAAGGGGTAACAAATAAATTGCCTTCTCTCGAGACTCCCCATTTATAAGCAATTTCTAGTCTGTTTTCACCCAATATTGATAAACAGAAGAAAGTGGAATGTATTTGATTCATCCATAAAGTCTGACATTTCCAAAGATGGAATCAAATTATCCTCCTCATCTGTCTGCAGATCTCTGGATTTCTCACTAGGTACAACTTTATACCCGCAGAGTAATGACACCTAGTAATGACACCTAATTTCAGAGTTTCCAGAATGAGCTGATCTAGGACAAACAGAGTTATTTTGCTTACAAATAATATGTAACACAAAGCCAGAGTCTGTGTCCCAGGATGACAGCACTTCTTTCTTCCATGGGACCAAGCTGGAAACCCCTGGGAAGCCCTTGCCAGCAGTGGGGCATGTTCTTGGCACAGGCATTTCTGCAAAGGCATTTGCATCTTCTTGAGTTGCTGCCACTGTCTGTGGTCTGGTTGTGATTCAGGGTGATGAACCTTGGATTCTATCCTTGCTTTTGGGGTGATTTAGATGAAAATTCCTTGTGCATATTGTCTGGGAACGTGGTGGTGCTGTGAGGGATTGTAGGGAGAGGCAGAGCTCTCCACTGCCTGCAGACACAGAGGGGTTGAAGGAAGAACAAAGAGGAGATCATAGGAAAGAGGATAATGAGGTTTAAAGGATAATTAAGGCTGCTGGTTCCCAAACACCACAGTGCTTGTAGCTGGGCTGGTGAGCCCAGGGGAAAGCCAAGTGCTGGAGCAAAGCTGGCTGCTGGGGGGAGGCTGCAAATCTGTAAGTGCTGCTGCAGGGAGGGTCCTCAGCTCCTCCAAGCCCCAGGGCTGGTCCCTCTCTCTGGGCACAAGATGCACAGAGATGCTCATGCTCTGGGATGCATTCATGGCATTGATCTGCCAACCTTCACCTCCACCAGGGGATCCTGGCACCTTGACAAAGTATTTGTGTTTGAAACTAGGCTGAGCTAAGATGGGTGGGGAATAGCAATGAGCAAGGACAGACTGGCATCTAAATGTGAAAGGAGCCTGGCAGGCCACGAAGAGAAAGATGGGGAAGGGAAGAGGTGGGGATGGAATGAGATGAAGCAGCTGGAGGACAAGAGAGGGGAACATGTCACCCAAAGGCAGAGGAGGACAGTTCCTCTCTGAGGAATTCTCTAGAGTTTCCATACCAGCACCAGGAGGACCCCTTGGTTTCTGTGGTGATGGCAGATCAGCGGAAAGAAAGTTTTCTTCCGTCCTCTTCTGGACCCAAAGGCTCCTGAGTTTCCCCTTCCTAAGCCAGGGGTGTCACATCCACCAACACAGGGAAGCACAGGGTTCTCAGTGGGCTACAATGTAGTGACTGTGCTGGGCAGAGGGAGAAATTCCCAGCCTGGCTCTGGTGCTATTTTCTCTGTCCAAACCCCCAGCAGCCAAAGCAATACCAGCTGCCTCCAATGGGAATTTCACCCAAAATGAGACTTCCAGAGTCAGTCTAGAATGATCTCCCAACCCTCCCATCCTTTCACACACAAATCATTGCAAACACACAGACAGTCTTTGTTAGGGGTTGTACTTCTCCATGCCCAGAGCCAATTAAAACCAACCCCTTGCCTTTTCAAGTTTACCTACTAAATATTTCTTTTTTTTTTTTTTTTTTTACTTGGCTTAGAGCGCAGGACAAATAATTAGAGCAAGTGGCTGCATTTCTCAAAATAAAACTGGGATTTGTGAGTGCCGGGGGACTTTAGCAGTGCTGGAAGGGAAAGTAATTGACATTCTCTTAGGGAAACCTCTTCAAAAATTTGGACCCTGGTTGCTTTGAATTTATTGTCAGTGCTACAATACAGGCAGGGAAGATGATAATCCCTGCAAGCAAACAAACAACACAACCAAAAGCAGCCAAAGCAGAAGTTCAGCCCTGTGTGTCTGATGGCCATGACCTGTCTGATCTTGTAGCTCTTTTATACAAACCATGATGTTAAAGCATTACAATTCAAAAAGAAAAATCCAATAAAGTTCTTCCAAATGGAACTGGAAGGTCTCATCAGCAAACCCAGGACTCTCAGGTGAAGCCCAGGAGGTGTTTGGTGCTCAGCCATCCCTGGGGCACTGTAGAGGATGTGGTTGTCTGGGTAAAGGCTGCCCCAGGGTGTCCCAAAATGCTGCAGAGAACTCCCTCAGTGGTACACAGTGCTGATCAACTGCAGGCTCCCCTGGGCTTGCCAGGATTTCCAGAGAATTGATAAAGGGAATTTCTGTGGCATTCCACACCCCAGCATGGTGAGAGGAGAGCTTGTCTGCTCCCCAGCCTGCATGCCGTAGATAAATAAATATCTATATATGATATATATAGATAGATATGCACCCACTCTGCTGCAAATGTGGTGTATGTGTGCCAGGTGCACAGCACAGCCTTGATTAACCCTTGCCTGGGTCACCCTCTTTTTGCAACAAAATGTGCATTAAATGATACCCTCAGGAGAGGAGTTTGCACCAGCCTCTCAGCAGCTCCTGCTTAAAGGGCAGCTTTGATGTCCTGCAGTTGGGATATTTCCAAAAGGGAATAAATTGTTGTCTCTTATTCCAGTTCCCCTGTTACAAACTGCTCAGTTTTTCTGAGAGGAACGCTCGGTGTCAGCTCTTGCACCAGGGATTTGCAGTCCCTGCAGTCCAGCCTTCCTGGGATGTTTTGCTGCCAGCTGGGTTGAAGCAAAGGCTCGGCTCATTCATCTGGATTTACAGAAGCATTTGCAGTGCCCTGAGGACCAACCTGTTGCAAAATTGATTAAAAAAAAACCCAACAAATGGGCAGCCCACCATAACAAAGCCCCAAAAACTCCGTGGTGTCGGATCCTCCACTCCTGTAGCATCAGTGGCTGGGGAAGGCGTTTGCTGAGTACTGGGGTGCAGTGACCTTGAGACAGGCTGAGCAGGGAGCAGTGCTCAGGGCTGCAAGACCCTGTAGCAACTCTAGCTCCCCCTTCCCCACCTACAAAGGGTTTTGGGGAGTTTTCCAGTGACTCCCATTCATCTGCTCATTTACGAGGGGCAGAGAACAGTCTCTTCCCTGTCCTGTTCCCTGCCCCAGACTGCACAAGCCTTTGACATTGCCACGTCTTCACCACTCACGACCTGACGGACCACACACCTCTTTTCCACCCCACAGCTCTCTTCACATTTGGTGATTTTGTAAAAGGACATCTCCTAACCTCCCCTCGTTGTACGTCTGCTTCCAAATTGCAATTGTGTGTCTTGTGGTTTAGCTGCCGCCCAGAGCACAGTGGCTATGGTGCATTTAAATAGCTGATTTTTTCAGGATCTGATTCAAGTCTTGCCTCCAGTGATATCAGCCTGGCTGCTGCAGAGGGAACACTGTGTTAAATGTGTTGAAGTGAAGGAGAAAAACACTTGGGAGCATCAGGTGCAGCACAGGGACAGGGCTGGCAGGCGGCACCTTGGTTCCCCTCCACCCCTGCTGCCCTGGTCTGCCTAAATTTGGTGTGTGCCCTGAACCCAAAGCAATGTCTGCCCTCCTGGGCTGCCGAGCTCCTGCCTGGAGAGGAGGAGTTCAGCTCATCCCCGGAGGTGTCACGGACACCCTGCTCTGCCTCCAGCTCAAATGCCAAGGTGCTGCCGTGATATCGTGCCCATATCCCTGGATGTTTTTCCTTGCTCCCAAGGCACACATGCACCTGTGACCTCTCCGTGCCCTGTCCCCTTGGCCTGAGGACATGAAGCACTAAGAATTTTGGGTGTAGTTAAATGTCTCCACAAGGCTTAGCAGGGGAGGGCAGACAGAAGGGTTATCCATAGCTGTCAGTGCCAAGGAGCTGGTTGTGTCCTGGTGCTTTCCACTCACCTGAGAGGGAAACACAAAAGAGAGGGGGAGCCCAGCATTTCAGGTGCAGTTTGTCCCATGACCCTGCACACGTGCACACTGGGGAGAGGGTGCACCACCATTCTCCATCTGACTGTAGCTCCAGGTGTGCTTTGGAAATTCAGTGAAATTATGATTTAGAAAGTAAATTAAAATCAGAACTAAAATTAAAATTTTAAATTGAAAAAAAAATAAATCTAGAAGGAGCCCGGGAAGCTCGTAATCTCTGGTTATCTGAAGCCCTTACGCCATGGAGAAGTGTCTGTGGGGAGCCAGGCACAGGGCAGGATGCCTCCAGCAACATTTAGCTCCAGTTACAAAGATTGCTTGAGACCCTCAGCGTGCTGCTGGCACCACAGGCTCCTGCTCCCAGCTGTGAGCAGGAAGGGACTGATCCTGCAGCGCAGACCCTGCTGAAATCATCGGGAGGGTCATGCTGTGGGGCTGAGCTGTGCCCAGGAAAAGAGCAGAGCATCCCATGATGGGACAGAGCTACGGTGCCCCTTGCCCACCTGCAGCCAGGAACACACAGGGCACTGCTGCCCATGGAGCCACCTCGGCTGTCACCAGAGGCCACACAGGTCCCATGCTGGCTGCACTGGCCAGGATCTGGCCACCACATGCTCACACATAATTCCTGACCCCAAGTCGAAAGTATAATTCTTTCTGCCACATCTGACATTTAGCTGTACAGCGATCCTTGCCAGGAAATTGCCATCGTTTCAGTTCTGCTCCCAGCTACCCTTCTGATTTATATTTTTGTTTTTATCCAATTTTTCTGACTTGTTTTGGTAGGGTGGACAAAATGTTCTCACTCAAGACAGATGACAGTTTGCCGATAAGAGGAGCAACTTATCACCAACAGCTCCGATTCTTTCTCAAATGCTTAGTCTGTGGGAACAGCTTTAAAGTCTAATGTGATATCACAGGTTAGCCCCAAATCTGCTTCCCCTCCTGTATTTCATACTGTATGTCTCTGAGTATCACTTCTTTTAAAAAAAAACACTTCAACCTTTTTCAGATAATTTTTGTTTTCTTCCTTCTCCCCCCCCCCTTCTTGATTTAACTATTTTAAAAATTCTTTTGGTATGGCATATAAAATAAACACCACAGATGAGTGACCTCTTGGAAGCTTGGTGTCCTTGAGTCTAACTTTAGAAATCATTTGTCAGAGGCACAGAAATGTGCACTGCAATCAGAATTAGCTGCCAGAATGTTTTTTTTTTTTTTCAAACAATGATATTGTAATTTGAGTGGCATTCCTGATAATAGTTCAGGTTCTCCAGCCTTCTCCCCATTCCCCAGCAAACCATACACTAAAAAAATAAAATTTTGCTCTTATTCTGATGTTAATTTTTTGTTTCATTTTGTTATTTATCATATGGAAAATAAATGAGAGGGAAAAGAGAGACAAGGAAGTTTAACAGCTTTCAGATCTGGAGATAAGCCCAGTAGGCTAAGAGGGTATTATACAGTTGGGTTTAGTTCAGCAAAAACAGGACATTCTATGAGAACTGGGTGAATAATTTGCAATTAGTGATTTGGAACAGAAATATCCAGGTTATTTCGACACTTTTAGCTTTATGGAGTGAAATGCCCTCTTCTGCTCATGGTTTGTATGCTACCAAAATACAGCATGCTCTGATCAGTGCTTCCACTGCTTGAAATTGTAGATTTTGTAGCAGAATTACTTTTCAGAATGAGATGTTTTATTTCCACCTGAACATTTATGGCTGATGCTCAGGATGCACTGGTGCTTTGTGTGGGACATGGGATGCACTGGAGTCTGTGAAGGGATAAGCCCCTGGGCACAGGTCCTGTATTGATCTCTGAGGAGCTCCATTGGATTGCTCCCTCTGCCCTCCATTAGATACTTCCAATTTTTATATATCAGCACAACCCCCAGTCACTGAAACCACCCTGTGAGTCTGCAAGTACCAGAGTGACGGAGTAACCAAGCTCCAGAGATCCCTGCTGGGTGCTCCTTGGCTGCAGGGCAGCACAGAGGGGCAGGGAATACCATCTTCCTTGGGTGCAGGGTCAGTCATCACACCCCAGAAAGCTCCTGAAATCCTTTTGGGAGCTCCTTCTCTTGCCCAGAGTGACTGTGGGTGGGTTTGCATCACCCCAGGGTACAGGGACGGGAAGAGCACGTTCCTGAATGCTGCATTTGGATCATGGGTGAAAACTGTACAGAGAACTCACTTGAATTGATGCATCTTTTAAGAAAAGCCTCTGGATTCGTAGCATTATCTGAGAGCAGGAGGGAGAGCTGATGTGCTGAAATTAGGGTTGCGGAAGCTGCTGCACAGTGGTTGCTCAGGGGTCAGGTCTCTTGGAGGATTTTGGCAGCACATTTTGAAATAAGACCTTTTTGGGACTCAAAATACAACTGCCAGCCTCCCTGGATAATCAGATCACTGCAGACACTTCTCACATGGATTTGGAAGGAAGGTGTTCAGCAAAAAGCAAAGCTGCCTGACCCCACTGACCGCACAGGGCCAGGGGAGGGTTCAGTTCTCAGACATGTCAGAGCATCGCTCCAAGGTGTGTCTGGAAAGTGGCTGCACCTGAGCAGTACTAACCTCTCCCCAAAGGGATTCCACAGCTGCGCCCTGGATGATGCAGAGGGGGGTTGAACATCCTGGAAGGCACAAAATCTGTGGATCCTGCCATGGCAGGGACCTCGCGAGCTGCCTTGCGCAGCACCACAAACCTCTCCCAAGGTCAAATCCCCCCAGGCAGCACAATGGAGCCTCCTGGGACCCCTAAGATTAACAAAGCTTGAAATTCAGGTCTAAACACGTGTGTAGCCAACAAGGTACCTCTTTCACACCCAGCTGTTACCTGGAAAGAGGGCACACAGTGTCTTGTAAGAGCACAAGCTTCATTTTCCCTGTGATTGAAATGACCCCCCCCCCCCCC